>UCOM01002337.1:0-27363 GCA_900474385.1 Ormyrus pomaceus | reverse complement strand
TTTAATTAACTAGTCCATCTATTGGTATCATAGGTTTACATAGAGAACCCCCAGTAGCTGGACACTATTTTTGAAGATACTTTGTTTTATGTTAAAAGGATACTTGTTGATAAGTATCAGCTTAAATTTTATTGTAGTAAACTTCTTTACAATTAAAATTAAAGATTTTACTTAAAAAATAACTAGTTTGATAGATATAATAACTTATAAAACTGTCCATCTACTGGTGTTGTCCAGCTATTGGTGCAGTCACCCTACTTAAATTTAACATCACAAGAACAACGGCCCAAAGCTGACTGCTTTTTTTTATTTTTTTTTTATTTTTTTTTATTTGTTTTTTTTTTTTTAGAGTTATTGCCGTGGCGCAGCCAACATGTACTCTGAATCTTCGGTGTGTCCACCTTCAAGGTTTTTTAGTATTATGCAGTCTAGGTGGTCTTCGTTGAGCCGTTGAGCGTCCCCCTCAGCGTCAAGTCTCCACCGATCGCAGAGAGCGACTGACGGATACTATCGAAGCAAAACTGACTGCTGAACTGCTGACTGCTGAGTGCTGAAGCTATACCGATGCTGCACGAAAATTCTAATGGGGAAGTGGGGGAAGCTGAGTGCGTTGCTTCCAGTGGAGTACTTTTATTTGTCCCTAATTGAGCTGCGCGCGCACCTCTCCCCTCTTACCTACTAGAATTCAGGCGTCGTTTCGATATAGTTTCAGCACTCAGCACTGAGCAGTAAGCAGCCAGCTTTGAGCCGTGGATGTTGTAATACCAAATCCAAGTAACCGCTTCAAAGGATTGATCACTGAAGGTCGTTGATCTGCAGTTTCAAATTTAGAAACACTGAGAAAGAGTTGACTTAATTTCTTAGGAAAAGTTAGTGCAGAACTTGAAAGAGATCGTGAACAATTATCAGTGAATTTAGTGCTATAAACTAAGTGATACAAATTTTAGTGGTAACAACGGTAAACACGGTAAATTTGCAAGCGTATCGTTTTAAATAAATTAAAAAAAAAAAAAAAAAAAAAATGGGACGGCGTTCAATAAATTCCACAAAAACTGGGAAGTATGTGAATCCCACGGATCAGGCTCGCAAGGAAGCCCGCAAAAAGGAATTGAAAAAGAATAAGAAACAGCAGCAACTTGTACGAGCGGCAGTTTTAAAGGGTAAAGATCCGAGCCAAATCATTGAAGAAATGCAAAAGATAGATCAAATGGAGTACAATGTTATGGAACCTCCTCCCATGAACGTAAATGTTTTGAAAGACAAACGAAAGAAGTTGAAACAAACTCTAGACAGAGTTTTAAAGATGTATGCCACAGATGACCATGAAAAGTGGAGTGAACTCAAAGAACAAATGATTCAGTACGAACGAAGAAGAATAGAATTAGCTTCTTACTTTGAAAGTGTAAAACGTGCAGAGCAAGTGCAAGTAGATGCAATCCCATTGCCACCAACAGAAAACACCGTTGGCAGCATTTGTCCAGGATCTTTAGAGAAACCTTGGATGGGTATTCGATTACCTCCTGGACCTCCACCAGGAATGCCAAGCATGATGAGACCTGATGGTCCCATGCCTATACCCAGAGGCTTACCTCCACAAATTCCAATGCCAGGAGTTTCACTTCTACCACCAGTGCCAATGGGTGTCTCAGGACTTGACAATCCTCAAAATACACCAAACGTACTTTCAGCAGCACCACAGCTGACTATTTCAGGAAAAGAGAATGATGGAACCTACAGTACAAGGATTATTGAAGCTAAACCTCAACTTAGAGATTTTTCAGCAGAAGTTACCATATTTCTGCCAACCTCTTTACGTGTCAAAAGAATGAATAATAAGAAGAAGCCTTCAGTACATATTTCTTCTATGAGGATGCCAAAAAGAACACCAGATCCACAAAAACCTGTGCAGTTAAACACTAAACACGACGCATATTCAGAATTTATGGAGGAATTGCAAAGTTTGTTGTAAATTTCATCGTGTGTCAAAAAATCATATTCAAGTGTATATAATTTTTTTTCATGTATATATAAGAGTCATATAAAAAAATTTACTTAGGATTTAAACTAATAAAACAAAACAGTACGTAATAAGTTTTTGTTTTTGATAAAAGGTTGTACAATATACATATAATGTTAGTTTATACATTAATTAGTTACATAAGTTTTATTTTTGTTATATACGATTGTAATAAAATGCAATTTGAAAAAAATTCTGATTTTTTTTTTATTTTCAACGATTACCTATGTTATTTAAATAATAATGTGGACTATTTTAAAATTCGAGAATTAATGTCTTTAATAAATATATTATTAAAAAATTAATAAAACGCTACCTCGAAAAGTTCATTAAATTTTTCTCTTTCCAAGGAAATATTAGTACTTTTTGCAAAAACAGCGTAAAACAGAATTTTATATCCCGTGCAATTGATTCTTACTTGACAAAAAGAATATTAATTTAAATAACGTTTTATGAATGTTTTTTTTAATTCTATAACTACAACGTGATCCCTATACGTAATTCTTCAACATTCTTCCTTAAAATCTGGCATTTCCATCAGTAAAAAAAAGTGCATTAGACGCGCTCGTCCATCTAAGCACTAAATCTGGCCCATAAAACCGTAAAAACGAACGAGTTCGAGTAGACACTACCCCGACAGGGACTGGACGAACGTCGACAAAGACAATGTCAGGCCAGCGGAGTCCCTATAAAAAAGCTCATAAAATTCGTGACCGAAACAACCGGTTTTGCATCTACTCGAAAATTTCGGATGAAAAAAGCCGACGAAACGAGAAAAATCATTCCCTCGACGTCGAAGGGAGTCAACGACCTCGACGCGTTCCGTTACCGGAAAGCTTGTCAGTCGCTTTACGCCTCGGAATCGGTAAAAACAAACACGATCAATCTGCCGATTGCATTACAGATGTGCCTTCGTGTTTTCGGCTGCGCATAATCAGCCCATACTCGCGCAAGAAATTTTAACGCGGCTAACGGTTCGCTGAATAATCTGAATAGGGCCTTTACGTGGAAAAAAAATAAAATGGTCTTTTTTAACGAAGATAAGTGTGCGTACGATACCAGCAATTAAATTTCAGTCTTAAAAATCGAAGAAAATATTGATGAAAAAAACATCCGTTTCTCCGCCACTGTATACAAACACGCGCAGCCGCAAAAAATCTTACGTAAACCATAATTAATCAAAAGCCATCGCGGTATAACGACCTCGTAACCGAGCCTCACGCATAACGACATGCAAATTGGCCAGCTCCCGCCTGTTAATAGAGAGCTAAAACGCTCCCTCTGCCATCATCCTCCGGGCCGCAACATCGCAGTCGCCGTCGGCGAAGCCCAATCAGCACCGATCCTCTCGTCCTAAAAAAAAAGACAGATCCCATCTGTCGGATCGTTCAGCCGATCCGTCCGAGGAGTCAAGTGCGTCCTCGGCCTTGGCCGTGACATGTGCCCGGCGCGCGTCGATTTCTGCAGGGGCCAACGTCCGCCGGGGCCGCTCGCGCACTTATAATACCGGTTTTCCTCCGGCGGCGCGATCTCCGCGCGTCTCTCTGTCTGTGTGTATGTGTGGGGGGCCGCCTCCCCTTGTTTCATCGGGATCGCGGCTCCTGCGGGAGAGGAGGCCCCTCATTTTTAGCGCGACTACCGTCGACTGCGGCTCGACGGACTTGCAGAGGCTCGGAGAGGCGCCAAGTATGAATACCGGAGCTTGCGTTGGTTTGCTGCTGCTCGCGGCGGCGGCGGCGGCGGAGGCGAGGGTGACTGGATCTACGTACGATCAGAGGCAGGAGGGCGACGTCAACGTGCAGATCGACGTGAAGGACCTGCAGATCGTCGCTCTGCTCGACTCGGAGATGCTGGACGACTACACGGTAATGGTTTCTGTCAGTAGAGTTTGCTTTTTTTAGTTTGTTTCCATTTTTTTTTTTTTTTTTTTTTTTTTTTTGGAGCTTGGCGTTTCGTTTTGGTTGCTTGTTAAAGTTCGTTGTTAAGAGGAACTGGTTACTTGAGGTAAAAGGAAGAATTTGAGGACTGGCTTTCTGGTTTAATCAAAGCTTTTTTTGGTAGCATTGATGCCTGCACTCGCCTTCATTTAAATCCTTAACTGTAGTAAATCACCTTAGATTTATTTATATAAATTTATTTTCAAGAAAGTACTTTCCACAGTATATTTTCTTTCCCTACAAAGTGTTTGCTTTTTGTAGTACATTCCATCCCCTTTACCGTAAAAGAGATACACTTAACGACCAAGAGTTTCCTCGTAAAAGCAGGGAATCTTTTAAAATTCCGAAAAGCCGCGCCATAAACCTCTCGGGCGAATCGCCCGCGAGCAGCCAATTAGCCAAACGCCAAGTGCCTCGGCTTTACGCCGAAATGTATAACGATCCCCTCGCGCTCATTTCAGAATTACGACTACGCCTACGACTACGCGGACTTCACCATAAAACCGATCTCGAGGCCCACGACGACCAGCAGGCCCCCGAGCACCGCCGCCGACTCGCCGAGCAGTTCGACCCTCAGCCCGAGCTCCACGACGGCCGTCGGCGACGAGCAACAATCCTCGGTGAATCCCAGCTCGAGTCAAGCCGCGGAGGCGGCCGCCACGACTTCGAACTCGATCGTTCCGAGCTCCACCGGGGCCGGCATCGGAAACACGACCGAGGGGGAGAGGAAGCGACTGGTGCAGAGCGAGGACGCGCCGACGACGGTGTCGGCCAATTCGAGCGCGGCGAACGAGACGAAGGTGGACCCGACGCTGAGACCGCAGGGCGTCGCCGAGCCCAGGAAGAAGTGTCCCGTGGGCTTCTTGCTCAAGTCGGGAAGGTGCTTCAAGCGCCGATTGTCCTTCATTTCGTAGGTTATTACTTGATGTTTTGACGAGTTGAAGGGCACGATTGGCTTGTTTACTTTAAAGTCATTGGATTGAAAAGGGCACAATTTAATAAGCTTTTATATGTAGAAATTTAGAAACTGTATAGATTAATCACGAAAAATCTTTGATATAAATTAATTTTTTTTTATAATAAAACGTTAATTGAATTATTTAAACAGTGTCGATGTAAATTAACTGCTTAATTTTACTCAAATAAGACTATATGTAATTAACTAATCTGTGCTTAATAAGTTACTTATAAAGATAAAGTTTTCATGAATGACTTCTATTTGCAGGCCGAGACGTGCAATTATGAAATTGGCGCCAACACTGCTGAGTAAGACGAAAGTATTAGCCGGGAAGCTGGCTGGAAATTCTTAGAATTTATTTAATCCGATAAGTGATATCAACTGCGTGTACAACATATAGCAAGTAGAGTATAGTTTTATGAATGTTTATGTTTAGTGAAGTTCCTACACAAATTCATTTCCATCTATCTTTGTATAAGTTTTTTTATTAAGTCATTTTATATTTAAATGTATTTTAATATATATATTAAGGATATATGTGTGATAATAAAACTTTAAATAATAAAAATAATTCGTATTATTTAAATACCTGCGTAATAATTTTTCTGATTTTCCTTATACGATGCAATTAATTTTTTATTTTGCAAATTAAGCAGTAATTTTTCAGTAGCGGTAATTTGAAAATGAATTCCCTTATTAAAATGCACTGCTATATGATCCGCGGGTTTGAGATCGAACTTCTCGAACCTTGAAATTATCGATGAGCGTAAAAGTAGATGCGAATGAATATTTTTATTGTTCCTTTATTGTTCATTTTCATCATTGTTTTAATTTTTGAAAACAACTATGTATGATAGCCCTTCATGATATCTCTGACCTAATTATCAAGTCGCTATCTAGTCATTATCAGAGGCTAAACGATGTCATGCCTATTAGCAACCTTCTTGCGCGTAAAGTTCTCCGGACACTAACTGAATAATGATCGGACAATGGTCGAATAATGGCAGAATAACAGTCGAATTTTGGCTAAATAATGGTTGAATAATGGTTAAATATTGGCCAAATATTAGTTGAACAATGACTGAATACTGGCCGAATAATGGACGAATACTGGCTAAATAATGATTGAATATTGACCGAATAATGGTTGAATATTGGTTGAATAATGGTCGAATAGTGACTGAATACCTCGCGCTTTATGTTCTCAGGATAAATAATACTCGCAATTGCCCGATCGATTTCATTTCAATTCAAAGTTCGAACATAACGAAATCCAGTGAAAAATCCCGAGTATGTATCCGGGGTAGATGAAGCGTGAGGAGGTGCTTACCTATATAATTATCCAGCCATTATTTAACCATTATTTAATCAATATTCGATCATTATTCAGCCATTGTTTGATCATTATTCAATCAATATTTAATCATTGTTGAACCATTATTCAAACATTATTTAGTCAATATTCAACTATTGTTCAGCGAATATTCAACCATTGTTCAGTCATTATTGAAATACTATTCAGCCATTATCCAGTCATTATCAGAGGCCAATAAGCATCATATATCTAATAAATGCTTCATGTGCTCTTGATACATGCTCAATTTTCCTTACTGAATTTCGTTATGTTCAAGCTTTGAGTTGAAGCGAAATCGATGGATATAATATCCGCTGGATCTCGATCGCTAAATTTATATAAGGGACTTCTGTTAAAAAATTAAATAATGTTATACTTACTAAAAGATGTAAATTTAATTAGAAACCGGTTTCTTTTTTTTTTAGTTACTCAGTTAAATTGTGCTTGTTTTTTATTCATAAAGTTTAAGCTTTAACTTTTGGAAAGCATTATTGGGATAAGTTAACGTTTGAAGTACCAATCCAGTTCGAGTAAAATGTACAGCGCCATAAAACCATCTTGCCTGCTATAAATAGTGCCATTTACGAGTCACCTCGAATATCTATGTCGCAGCGAAAGTTAAATTCAGCCGCGAAATTAGTTTACGCATCTCAAGCATCAAAATTAAAAATAAACTCAATTGCACTTAAACCCCTACATTCCACTGTTTACAATATTCCAGCTAATTCCAAGTTAAACACTCGACAAGGAAGCTTAAAGCACGTCCTTCTCCGGCACTTAACAGATTCCCCATGGGCTCTCCCTCCCTCTCCCTCTCCCTTAAGTACCTCTCTCGGCGCCTCTTAAAAAAGCTCTCGGCATTGACAAGTACCTAAAAATCCTCTCAGCCTCTCACCGGCGGCTCGGTCTCTCCGCGCGGCGACCTGCACTGGCGGCTGGTATAAAATTATCCCCGACTCCGGTCCGGCGTAATATCGCCGGTCCATAAAACGGTTTATCTTTCAGCGAGAGAGAGAGAGAGAGAGAGAGAGGCGGAGAGGGCGAGAGAGAGAGCATTCCCCTCCTCGTGTGTGTGCGTGTGTCAGTTAAGCGGCGGGCCGGACACAGTGCGGGACAGTCGCAGCGGAGCCATCGCGCTCGACGGACCTCTTCCTCTTATCGGCGGAAAAAAGCCCCACTATGCTGACGAAGCTGCTGGTGATCCTGCTGTCCCTGCTGGGCTGCAGCCGCGCCGCCCCGACGACCTACGACCAGAGGCAGGACGGCGACCTGAACGTCAAGGTCGACCTCGACAACTTCGTCATCCTCGTGGCTCGTCCGGTGCCGAACGTCGACCTCGCCGACGTGATGGCCGGCCTCTTCCTCGACGCCAAGCGCAACCAGGCCCAGATCCCCGCGCAGACGGACAGCCGGGACCAGGAGGCGGACAAGAGCAAGGACCTGGACGACGTGTCTTTGGACAAGCAGCCGGCGAAACCCGAGGTTGCGGCGGCGGCAGCCGAAAAACTCCAGTCCCCGGAGGAGGAGCAGCGGATCGTCGTGGTGGTGCACCAGGAGCCGGAGAAGGCGGCCCGCAGCCTCGATGACGTCGTCCGCATGAGCCTGAAGGTGAAGCCCGTGATGGAGAAGGATAAGCCCCGGGGATTCAGCGGCAAGTACAAGTTCGTCGAGTCGGTCGACGAGCCCCAGAGCCTGAAGCTGATCGGCGACGCGATCGAGAACTGCGGCCCCGGGAGGAGCCGCGACCGGTTCGGCATCTGCCAGGGGGACGGCCTCGCCATGGAGGAGTAGAGCTGCGGACTGGCATGACTGAGCTACGGATATATTATATATGCACTTCCGGGGGCGCGGTGGCTCTCGGTGACGGCGATCGATATTTTAGATAGTTTTGTTTAGCGTTTAAGAGATACTGTATCGAGCTTTTTGCATCTGAAGCTAATTATGCGTCGCATTTATTTCGATTTGTAAAGATACCATACGCATTTTATATTATATATAGATAGGTGGAATTGTGATCCTTTTTTTATTTATCTTATACGATACGATTTATTTATGCACGTTTATTCATTGCCATATATATGTCATCGCTTTTCTTATTTATTGCTACATTGTAAAACGTAACTAACAATCATTAATAAAAATGTTAACTCGCTTCCGTTTAGGGAATGGTGATATTTTTGTAATTTATACGACGACGTAAATTTTTGTACTATTATGTGTATTCTGTAATGTTAATAAAATTTATACGTTTTGTATACAGCTTTACTAAAGTTAATTCAATAAAATGTAATCTTTTACGATGGAAAAGGCGAATCTTAATAAAAATAATCCAATTACGAAACGAGGAGCTCATTGCCGGGTGTATTTATACGTTCATGACTGGAGCACTCATATATTCGTGTGTGCTTGCATTGAGACGGAGTAAAATACGAAGGAGGCGCATGAAACGTTTACCGAGATGAATCGATCTATTGATCCGGCGTCTTACTGAATTGCGTGCATGACTCGTTTGCGTGTTTGCGAAAGAGATAAAGACAACTGGATTATCGATATTTAAATATAGATATGTAACTCCAATGTGATGTACAGTTGCTTATTTTTAGGTGTGGTCTCCCTTTATACACATTCAACTGATTTTATAAACGAGTCATACTTTTTATACACCAACCGAAAAAAGCCCTTGTATATCATACGATAAATAAAGGTATTTTTAAATAAAAGCTTCCAACTTTTTACACCGATCCCGCAATAACTTCCCAAGAACCGAAGCGCCTCGAACCGTCTCGCCGGAACGAAATCTGCATCGGTTAATTCCCTTTCTCCGCCGTACGGCCAATCGGACGAGCCCGACGGCAATTTATTATATATCCCTCGCGGGCCTCGCTCGTCCGCCGCGCGGACGAGGAGATCGGGCGAGATCAGGTGAGATGCAAGTGCGCGTAATGACTCCGCGATGAGGATAAGGTCAAGGCGGTGATAAAGATAGCGGAACAATGAGGAGCCGAGGACTGAGATAGATTGCCGCGCATCGCGATGTACCGGAGCGCGTACGAAGACGTGAAACGCTACGGATTACTCGTGTAGCTCGTAACGGGCGTCGTTTTGCTTTTGTGTGAGATTTTTACTGATTTACGGGCCGCATTAGTTGTCTAATTGAAGCTGATGCATTATTCAGGGGTGCACTTTCGTTTACGAGGAACGCGAATTATGCATTACACTGATATCAAATGTGGGATTCATAAGAGTTTTATGCACGCTGGGAATAATTTTGTATTTTAATTATAAAAATCGACGTTAAAATCCGTTTTTATACTTACTTTTGAAATTTACGCTGTTTTACAAGAAAAAGTTCCGCGCGGTACTTTGAGCTTCAATTAAAATATTCGCAAAAGGGATCGAATGAATAAAACATGCAATCAACGGATTTCCGCAGCTTCTTAATTACAGTACAGAAACGTCCAAGACTGCTTTACTCAAATAAAACAAACCTCCCCGCCTCTCGCCGTTCCCCGAAGGGTCCCCCAGCAAAATTTCGTCGCCAGAAAAACAGGAAGCCTGCCGCGGCTCTCGGCAAAACAGCCGAGGAGCCTCCGCGCCTCGCGATCGGCGGCCGGTGGCATTGCGAAAAAGCGCCGACAAATAACCGGGCAATCATCTCGGGCAGCGGTAGGTTTTGCCCGCGCGCCGCTCTCTCGCTTAGGGGACGCGTATACACACGACGTCGGACGCAAGAGAGCCGATGGGGCCAACGTCGGCCGTTGCCCCGCTCTCGCGCTTCCGTATCGCATATAACTAAGCGCGCGGCCGCGCCGCGAGCGGGGAAAAATCGCCGCGAGGACGAGGAAGAGAAAGACGGAGGCTCCTCTCTTCCTACCCTCGGCGCGGGTTTGTAAGAATATCTCGGCTCTGTGCCCTTCCGCGAGGAGACCGGAGCGCGAGTTCAACGCACCCGCGGATAGTTGCCGCGAGGAGAGAGAGAGAGGATGATGCTGCTGATGGATCGACGGGTGATGTTGAAATTTCGCGCGAGCTCGCGCGGCTCCTTGTTTTACGGGGAGATAATATTGTTGACGCGCAGCGGGGAAGGTTTGAGGGGGCTGCTTTTAAATTCTGATCTCGTTAACTAAAACTACATCTGGGTTTATTTTTGGAAGACGTTTGTGCCGATGCCAAATGTATGAGAGCTTTTAAGATTGAAATTTAAATGTGAGTATAAATGCAGGCGAGTTAATCGTTCATAAATCAGTCTTTCTAGATTTTATTTCAGACCTGAAAAATCACCCGAAACCTGTCATTTGTTTCACCACGTAGAAGCATTTAAATTTCAAATAGCCATAGCTTCGAAAAACGCTCACCTGACGCTCGCTAACGTAACGGACCCACTCGTTATCTCCAATCACTTAAACTAGACCCAAATCCTCGATCAAGAAAACGGCCCAAACGAACGATCCCCGTCAAAAAAAAAAAGACATCGGTCGCGGCAATCGTTGACCCCGTCCGAGAGAGGCGAGAAAAAGCTTCGGGATAACATACAGAAAAGATCGCCTCGTCCGACTCGCGGGGCACGTCAGGCTCCGCCTCGGCGGTCCTTGAACTTGGCTTCTTCGGCCAGTGGGGAAGGAGGAGGAAGAAGCGCGCGGAGGAAGAGGGAAAGAGAGGAGGCCTGGGAGACCCTCGTTCCGCTACGGGAGTTGCGCGTCGAGCTCCCGGCCGTCAAAGCTGCGCCGAGGCTCGAGCCGGCAGGTCAGCAAAAGGAGCCGCTCCTCGACTCACAGAGCTTCCAGGTACGTTGTTGCGCGTTTTTCGGAATATTGGACGATCGACGGTTTGTTCGGTTTTCTAATGGTTACCGTGGCTTGGGTTGCGAAAAGCGATGTTCGATGTAACTGGATATGCAATTCGTGCTCTACGAACTGGTTGCATCAAACAGTTTGCATAAGGGAACTATGAAATTTTTTTTAAATTCTTTTTTTTGAAGTTTTTTTTCTTTAAATTAAATTTAAAATACATTCAAATGCTGCATTCTAAGAAACAACGGTTGTCAAATTTTTGTTATGTATTCTTGTAAATCGTCGTCTTACCGGTCGTGTATAAAGGAACACTATCCTCTTTGCAAGTTTATAGCTGCGTTAAAAAGATTAATATAATTTATTACTGAATCGATAAAATTATTTTTTCATTCGCTCATCACTAAAATGAAATAACGCTTTTCTTTTTTATTGCACTGACATAATTCCTTAGTGAGAAAATAATGCCCTTATTTTAAAAGAAACTAAAATATTTTCCCTTGAACACGCAACATATTCATAGTAATCAACATTTATCGTAAAAAACTGAAATAACCGAAGCACCAAAAACAGAATTATTCCAATAGACAACCCTTCAAAATGGTGGCTTGCATCAATACCCGCGTCTTCAAGACGATCCTAATCGTCCTCGCGCTGACCGCCGTAAGCGCCCAGGCGAATCCTCTGCTGCATTACACTCGCGACCGCGACTCCAGACCCGATCGCAACGAGGCTCCTTGGACTGGGCACGACGCTAAGAAGGAACAGCCTGCCGCTGATCACTACGACCAGCGTCAGAATGGCACGGAAAATTTCAGGCTCAAAGGTTTGCATTGCGAATGTTAAGAATTTTATATTGCTTAACTTTTGTTTTAAATTGATGACTGTGCTTTGAAGGAAATTTTTTTTTATCGTTGTGCAGTTTTCCGCCGGATATCTGATATAGTATAAAATTTAATAATATGCCATTTAAAATGCTACTTACCGATAATTTAGCAAGGTCCTACTTTAGAGGACTGTTCTTACTATTATTGAGTAATTTTAATTCCATAGAAATAAAAGTGACATTTTAGGTATTCCATAAAACAAAATTATTTAAATGAAAAAAAGTGAATAATACTCTTACGTATATTTAATTGTTATAAATTTATTAATTGTAAAGATATATTATCTAAATTATCTTTTTAGTGGACGGTTTAGTCTTTATATTGGCACCAGCCGATACTCTTTTACTGGGCGCTGCTCTCGAACCAAATTTCACTTCGCTCTTATCCGACGCCAATAAACCCAAGCCCAAACCGGAAAAGGACGAACTCGTTAAACCAAAGCCCGACAAAGAAGGCTCACCAAAATCCGCTATACACGAACCCGTACTAGCTGGGCACAAGTGAGTTTATTTTTTTTAATGAGAAAATTATTAAGTTTAAATAATAATTAGACAAGCACATTGTAAGAATGTTTATTTTCAGACCTGGTTTGCGAATATCTAATTTGATAGCACCGTTCTTGAATCGGATCCGTCATGCTCAGCAAGCAAGAAAATAAATTTTGACAAAGTATTATCTCTCATCATCAATTACATACGTGCATTATATTTAAAACATCAATAACTCATGTAAAAGTGATACTTAGAATAAGTACTTTTGTAAGTGATACTAGATTCACATTTTATATATCATAGGCTTAAAGGCGTCCATAACAAAAATAAATGACTGCTTTTATATGGAAAAAATTTATTTGCTTTTTAAAAATTAATAATTATACATTAAATCGATCACCTACTGGCTCTGTCAATTCTTACAATCTCTTTTTGGTACGTTGACGTGGTATTCGTTACTTGTATAAAAATGATACACTACCATATTTATTTAGCTGTACAACAATGAAAGCTCTTTCGGGCGCTACACAGTGGCTAGAGCTTTTATGCGTGCGTTACATCGATGCAATAAATGAACTCAGTTCTCTGTACAGCCAAGCGTACATATAACTTTAAAATGAAGCGAAAAATAATGAACTTTATGTGATGAAACTCAATGATGCAAAAATTAAGCGATATAGTTTATGCTCGCAGCAAGGTAAGTTGATAATAAAGGCCAAAAATAACCGCGGAAGCTCTTTCTTAAACGTGTAAAGAAATAAAAACTGAAAAATTCCCCTTATCTTCAATGATCCATCACAGTGACATATCGTTACGATTCGACGCCTTCTTTTTTTTTTCAATCATCTTAAAAACTAAGAATCACTATCGCTTCAGTATATACAATTACCTCATTTGATCACTGGCTTCTCTCTCTTTCGAGCACAAAAATCACCTTTTCATCTTTCCTGATAATTGATTCAACCCTGATTGATGTTTCTACTTTAGAGAAATATAACACTGAAAGTATCAAGTTTGTAATACTATGTACAGTAACTAAAGAATCGTATTTTTGTTACTTAAATTTCAATGTATATCGTGTTACTTTTTCGGTATTTCTAATAGATTGCATGTTTAATTAATTTTTTATCTAATATGCTATTTAATTGAAGAATACGATTGATATTTTGTCACTCACGAGAGATAAATTGACTTATGAATTGATAAAAATAGAATTTCTTTAGTTTCTTGCACAAGTTTTTAAGAGCATACGCTTGATGAGACAAGGACAGAAGCCTTTACATTTTGATCTTCGTCTTTTGACTCTTCTGAAATGCATTGGTTGCTGCCTGTTGCACCTTCAACTATCAATTCCTTCACTTCTTTTATCTGAAATAATAAAATGTCGGAAAAATAAATTATTTAAAATTTGAATGTTGAATTTATTTTTATTTTTTTATTACAACTAACCTCTTTTATCACATGTTTGCAATTTTCGATTATGCTTGTTTGATTCTCCATACCATTACTAAGCAATTCTTTTTCGGATTCCTGTGGACTTTCCGCAGTCTTTCGTTCAGTTACAAATATTTCGAGCCTCGTTTCCAATTCAGATCTAAAAACAAATGAAAATTTATTAATGCTCTGTTATTAGTAAATAGCTCTCAGAAAAAAAGAAAAAGGTTCATACTTTTCATCTTTCAATTCTTGAATGCACGTATCGTTGTCGAGTTGTATAATACGTAAAACTTTTAAAAGTTTAGTGACAAGATTGTCAACGTCAATGACTTGATCAACAAGACTAGTGGCTGGACAGTAGTCAGTCAATGGTAACGGACCATCGGACGGACCGGTTTCTGATTCGCTTATAGATTCGTAATTCTCTTCTTCTTCATCCTCCACCTATAAAATAATTTGTTTTAAAACTTTCTGGTAACATTGCATAAACCTCTTAAATTTATATCAAATCCATTGACACTTACCTTACGTCTGTGCAATATTGCTTGAGTAAGATTGGTTAGACTAGTAGATTCGCCGTTTACCTTAGTTTTTCTAAGATCGTGTTCATCTACAGTCTCAGGAACACTTAAAACTCTTCTAAGTGAGTCACAACTAGATACCATATTATGCGAATAAGTGTCTGGTAAAGGAACATCTTCTAAAACGCTTTCCATCATTAGGCAAGGTTCTGTTTCAAAATCAAGAAGATCGGACGAAGATTCTGTGCTTAAGTCTAGCAAAAAGCAAAAGAATAAACCATTATTAAGTAATCGATCAATAAATTGGTAAAAAAATTTATTTTAAAATTCTTATAAAATAATCAAACACCAACCTTTTCGTATTACTTTGGATGAGTCATTAGATCTCTTATCGTTCGTTTGTTTTACTGCAAATGGATGCGTTGCTGCATTCCTGATTGCTCCAATAACAGCAGAAACGAAAGAACCTCTTTTAGGACTCGGCGTGCAGTCTTTGATACTGTGTTTAGAACTAACAGGACTTGAATCAACACTACTGTTACTTCGACTAAATGCTTCATTATGATAGATAACATCCTGCAAAATTTATAATCAATCAGTTTGATAAGTGAAATAAAGTCCATGAAAATAATTCAAAAATTATTTTTATACCTCAAGATCTTTCTCAGAAATATTGTAGGACACGATAAGCTGATCTACTAGGCCTTCTAATCTACTACCTAGGCCAGAAAGAGCAACTGAAGCGCCAGATGCAGCTGCTCCTTGTGCAAGCAAAAGTTCTTTGCTTCTTCTTTCAACGGCATTCAATTTCATACTCAAAGATAAATTTTCTTGCCTTCGTTGCTCACTTATTCTAACGAGATGCTTACACTCCTCCGTTTGCCGTTCTAACTCGGAAGTTAATTGTTTAACAGTCTCATCTTTTTTCTTCGATTCCATCTCAGCTTCCTTTAGTGCTACTTCTAAAGTGGCTTTCTCTTCTTGCAAGAAATCTTGTATTTCCATCGATTCAGCTTCAAATTCTTGTTGTTGTTGGAGTAAAGCCTTTTGTGCTGCTAAACTTTTCTCCAAATCCTGTGTGCAATAAATAAAAATATGTAAGTGAAATGTTGTGTATGTTAATTATCGCAATATATGAGGAATATAAATAAACTTACCCTACTTAACATTCTACATAATGATTGCAAATCAGCTATTTCAACTTGTTGATTAGCAACAACTTGCCCTGAGGATTGAAAATGAGTTTCCAATTCCAAAAAACTATCGTTTCCATCTGCAACAATTAAAATTATTTTAGTATTATTAAAAGAACAGATTGACAAATAAGTGGACTGTAAGACTAGCAATTCCAATCTAAATTTCCGAAATTACCAATCGGTTTGTCTACCTTCCACTAATTGACGCAACATACTATTATACATCTGCGTTACTACACTGAAATGCAAAGCATCTGAAATTCATACCTGCATGTTCCGACTGTGGCGTTCCAAGCATGGCTAGCACCCGCTGCGCATTTCGATCCAATTCCTGTCTCGCGAATGCGTGGTCCGATTTCTCCTCCTCCAGTTTCTTCTTCAGGTCGTTCACTTCAGCCTTCAATTTCTCGTTTTCTTTCTTTTTTTCTTCGCTCTCTTCCGAAGCTTTCTTAAGCTCTTCCTTGATTCTCTGCAAATCCTCCCAACTGCCCTCCGTCTGACTGTCATTCTCAGATTTATCAACGCTTTCAGGATTCGGAACGATCGTTGCAATACCTGCCAAGCAGTTGTCGATATCCTTACCTGTGCAATAAAACATTTAAGCTTTTTATTATTTCCAAAAGATTGAGGCATCAATTTAGTGGTTCCCCTTTTTCTTGATAATCAACGTATAGTAGCAAATGTCAGGTGAGCTTTAAAACCCGATATTTTCTTTATCTGTTTATCACAGATAAAGCTACCAATATCGGTCAACTCGATAACCAAGAAACACCACTCACCCGTCAATCCCGTTTGCACGCTAGTTTCGTGGTAAATGCGAGTCTTCTCCGCGATCTTCTGTTTCGGATAGGGTGGTAGTCCTTTGTGCAACCCAGTTGTCTCCTTCGCGTTGACGACCTTCCTACCAAGCAGCCTATTAAGACTGGCATCTCGACTTCCCGAGCGACTGCGATTGGCCACCGGCGGCTTCTCGTTCGCTTTGCTAGGAACTGTGAACTTGTTGTGCCTGGCCGATCGTGGTAGTGTACCATATGTGTCCAAGGCCTTGGTACTGCAACTGTCCATGCTAGCTGTCATTTTGTCCAGCATACGACTGCTTCTTATGTCCACGCGGCCGGTGTATAAACTGGTGCTACGACCCACCGTTGAGAGCGATTTGCGACCGTCTTCCGAAGGAGTTGAACCTGGCGTTCTCGTTACTGGCGCTGTTGATCGAGTCGTCGAACCTCCTCTTGATCGTGTTGTTGTTCCTGGTGGAAAAGAAATTAATGTTTTCAGTGTAATGTTTCTTGCCAGTTTGTTTTGTTAAGTAATAATCTTTAAAGCTTAAGTTTTTGTCCTTATATAAATAATGGTAGGAATAAAAGAAAAGATTTATAGCGACAATAGTCGTTACGGAACGCTACAAAGGAAGTAAAAGATGAGTACTTTCTACGTAATTCAAGAAGGTCAAGCATCCTCCATTATACTTTCTTTTCTTATTACAATATAAATACAAATTTTATTATTCAATTTTTTCTTAAATTTATTATTTTTTAATTGTGCACTGGCAGCAAATGTTTACCTTACAGCGTAATTTTTATTTGTCACTATACATAGCACAAAAAACATTTTTCCTTCGTTTTATTTTACATAAACTTTTATTACACTTTTGTACAAGTTATTTTAAACTCAATGACATCTTTTACGCTGTTTGCTTTTAAGATTATCATTATACTTTTGCAAAAGAATAAAATTACAAGCACCCACCTGCACCTCTACCGCGCTGTGCAAGGTCCTTATTAATCTCGGTAGTGAGAGCCGAAGGCAGCGAATCCGGTCGAGCCCTAGACCTCGAGGCAGCAGTACTAGCAGCGACGCCGCTGTTCCTGGCGGCGCTGGAGCCTCTGTTGACGGCACTAACCGAGCCGTCGCGCTGCGCCTGGCTCTGCTGCTGTAACTGCTCCCGCGCCGTCGACTTCTCGCGCGACCGACCTCTGTCCCTGCTGCTGCTGCTGCTGCCGCCGACGCTCTGGGATTTGGTGAGCGTCGCCCGCTGCGGTGCCGTGCGCGGCTTCGCCCGCGCTCCCGTCGCCGTCGTGCCGTTCACCAGCTGTGCCCCGCTCGACGAGGTCGCTTTGCTCGTTCGCTGGCTGCTGCTTTTCTGCGAGTCGACTGAACCACTGTAAAATTAATTGTTTTTGTATAAAGTATTCTTGCTTATTCGTTCGGAGACAATTTTGCATTTTATGTTTATTGGATCGCTATGATGCAATGCTCTACTTTTTTACTTTCAGTGTTCTTTTCAACTAAATTTCACTTCGAAAGCTTCGGAAAACTTTATGCAAGATTGCATTTAAAGCGTAGGTCACGAAGTACAAGTCTACTCTCGAATCAGCGAAAAAATAAAATATAGGTAGAACAATCAATAGCTCTTTAAATCTCTTACAGAGATAATTTTAAAAGTAAAATCCTTTTTAACTATTTTTGCAGTTCTGAATTTTACTTAAAATTGTGAAAATTAAGTTAGTTAAGAAGTTGCATAAAAATTGTTAAATAACGCATAGAAGTCCTATTTTCACATGCGTTCGTGTATCTTAATCTTTTTGCAGTACGTGCTGAGTTAACCTTCGCACGTCGGCTTAAAACTTTCCTAGATTCTAGCTCTGTAAAATACAATTGAAGCCGCACAGGTCGTAATTTTCCTATCTGCACAACTACGAAACTGCAGTGTGTGCTATTACAGCGTGTTATTAAAGCCGTGATACAAGTGTCTTGTTGAAAATTGCACTTGAGAACATTACAATGCGATTTCCGCAATTTCTAGCACAACGAGCTATAAAATAAGACAATGAAGTCAGAACTGCAAACAGTTTCCTTCAGGAACAGTCGTATGGATGATAAACGTAACTAATTTTTTGTCGTTAAATTTTATAAATCTTTCCCATTTCTCCATTATTCAATTTATATAAAAGAAACACTAATTGACAGAACAAAAAATTGCTAAATTTAAACAATCATCCGACGGAAAATAGTCCCACTGAAATTTCATCGAATAAAAAATCCTTCCTTCGCTCGAAAGAAAAAAAAAACCACTCCGCATCCCCTCGTCCCCGAACCACTTGTCAGCTCAACGCGCCGACATCCCGCAACTCACTGGGTGGCGAGCTTCTTCTTGGGCTGGGCGCCAGGCTGATTGGCGCGCTTCTGGACGCGCGCGGAGATGCTGCCGGCGATGGAGGAGCTCTCGCTGCCGCCCTCGCTGGTGCCCTCGCCACCGCCGGCGGAGGCTCCGCTGCCGTTGATGCCGCCGCCGCCGCCGCCGCCGGTGCCGTTCGGCAGCAGCCGCAGGTCGTCCGGCAGCGTGGCGCACGGGTCCTCGTACACCGAGCAGCAGCTCACGAGGCTCGAGTCGCACGACGCCTCGTCCAGGCCGTTGCAGCTGCTCGCGTAGTCCACGCTGTTGCGGCTCTGCACCTACGGGTCGAGGAAATTGAGAGAGTTAGCGGCTGTTTTGAGGAAGGTTTGTTACGATTTGGGCAACGGAGTTTAATGTCATTGCGGGTGGTTTTCTTTTTATTTTATTACAATTTCTTGAAATATTTGAGTAATAGTTATTTGATGATTAAATATTCTTATAATTTTCTTTTTCCTTTTAAAAGGTCCGGGTAAATAAGTACGAAAGCTTGTGCGTGAAAAAGTTATTCCCCGTCTTGCATCTTCTAAAAATACGGAAACCAGGTTACAGTACGAAATTCCAAGGAGGATTTATTTATCTGCTTGAGTAATCATTACAAATAAGGAAATCTTCGAAAAAAATCTAGAATAAACCACGCAAACCCTCCGTTTTATCGTATTTTTAAGAAAAAATTAATACGTTAATACAACGTTTAGTACGTATATCGTTCATGCGCTTCCGTTTTATCAATATTTGTAAATGCTTGTGGCGTGAATAACAATAGATTAAAAGATCGGTTATTTCGTTCAAACGAAGCCCCTTTTCGCGCATCGCAGCGACTCGCAAAGAGCCGAGAGCCCCGAAAACGTACCCTCGGCGGCTCGGCGGCGCAGCCCTCCACCCCGCTGTCGCTGCCGTCCTTGCTGTCCTTGCCCTCGGCGGCGTAGTCCTTCTTGTCGTGCTCGCCGGGCGTGCTCTCCTCGTCGTCCGGCCCCGGCGGCACGTGGATCACGGTGATGTTGCAGTCGCTGTTGAGCGTGCTGTCGATCGTGCGGTCGGACTCGCCGTTGAGCGTCGCGTTGCACAGGCCGCCGCCGCCGTCGCCGCAGCCGTCGTCGCTGGCCTCGAGCGGCGAGCAGCAGTCCGTCGGCGAGCCCAGGTCCTCGTCCGCCGGCATGCCCGAGTCCTGGCGGGAGACGCTGCTCTGCACCGACAGCTGGAAGTCATCGATTGGGTAAACGTTTTGTTACTTCTTTTTTTGCTTTTGAGCTTTTGAGAGGAGCTAAGGTTTTTAAAAGTACCCCTATTGAAACGATCTTATAAAAACTAATAAAATCTCATAGATCCGGGTGCAAAAACCGCATAGGTTATGCGGTTTCTGCACCCTTTCTATTGGAATTTATAGGATCTTTGCAACCGGGACGTCTGTACGAGGAACGGAAGGTGCAACAAGTGGAACTTGGTAATTTATCGGGAATTTCCTTTTGGACATTTACATTATAGCTCAAAGCGAGAGCCATTTGAAATGCCAAGAGCATTTGTAAAATCCAAAAAGGAGAAAAAGATTTTTGGCAGGGATTGGCGAATCGAGGAGCGCGACGAAATGTGAAAGTAACCGCGGGGATTTACTCGCTTTGACCTCAACCTTTTTTTCCTTACGTTTCTGGAGATAAGAATGACTATTATTTAACGCTGCTGTTTGCATAAGAAACTTAATTTTGAAATTGGTACTTGAAGAAGCAAAAGTACTTGAAAAAATTTTATATGTTTTTATGAAATATTCGTGAATCATAATTTGCGTGTGATGACATAACCCGTTAAATTTAAGATTTATTTTGAAATCTCGTAGTCATGATTTCATTACATAATTTTTAGCTCGGCGTAATAAAGTACTGGCAGAAATCAGCAACAGTACCGTAATTTTAATTCCAGAATTTCGACAAAAAAGTGCACTTTTACATTGTTTCTTAAATGTACTTTACTAAAATTACTTTAAATATTTAACGCTTGTATCTGCAATACTTATGCAACAAATCAAAACAAAAATAAACCCTCAGTTTCTGCAATAAAACATCCACCTCTTTCGAAAGCTTACAATACCCCCCAAATCCCTCCATCAAATTCTTCAAATCCTTCCCTCCCAACGAATTCATCTCCCTCGCCGCATCCATCGGGGCTCCACCGAAAGAGCAACAACTCACCTTCTCCTCCTCTCCGTTCTTAACCGGCGACTCCATGTTCGAGGCGGTCGCTCTGCTGGCGCTTCAATCCTGCTGCCTCCTCGGACGGGCTGCGTGCATCCTGTCGTGGCAGCTCGGCTCCGCGCCTCCTCCCGAACTCTGCAAGCGTTTAATGCACATGTAGGAATTGCGTTAAATATCGAGCGAGACGACGGAGGAGAGCAATTTACGCGGAGGAGGACGGCCCCGCGGCAATCAGTCGACGCGGAATTGGACTCGATCGAGAGGCGGTTGTCCGAGGCGCAGGAAATTCGATTTCGGCCGGGCAGAAATGTACTTTCGCCGGATGTCGATGTCGCCGGAGAGATTTGGGGGATTTTAGGGTTTGATTTTTGTTTAACGCAGCGTTAAAAGAAGTTTCAACTACTGTAAAAGAATTGTTATCGTGCTGAATAATTGACAAAGCAATTCCTTTTCATTGAGCGTTTTCAGAATCGATACTGGGCGATAATTCTAAGATATTTGAATAAGACCGGATATGTGAAGAGTAGCGATATCATCTACGGGGATTCCTCGTTAAAAGCCGAAAACAAGTCAGACGTGAGCATTACGGTTTTGATAAAAGACTCGCTTTTTGTTTTATTTTCGTCAGAACTCTCCGCGTTGTAATCAACAGTATACATACACTGAGATATTTCTATAAATGTATTATCTTGTTCTACATATATTACGATTAGAAAAGTGTCCCCTGTACAGTACTGTATCATTACTATTCGTAAAATCAATAAGCATTGTGCTTAGCTTATCTATGCTAGAAGTATACGCGGGAATACACACAGATTCTATTATGTCATTCTACAAACTGATGTTATAATTGACGTAATTATCTCCTATATATAGTTGGCGTTGAATTATTAAAGGACAGAGACAATATATTCACGACTGAGTTTTGGACGAGCACGAGAACATTGTATTTTTAAAGTGGCAAGTATGTAACTGTTTATTAAGAAGCTTGATATTATCTCAATCAAACTGTAGTTCATTTGGAGCCTCGAATATTTGGATGACAATCATTAGAAAAGCTATCAGTTTTAAACAAGAAACTTGTTTCTGACGTAACCTCTACCCCAACTAAAGACTGGAAGTTAAGCTGGAGTTTACAAAAGCCATTTAGAAATCCATATCAGTAATCAGTAAATATTATTAATTCGCGAATGAAGGAAAAATATTTTTTACTTATCAATATGTCAAAGTTACCCAATTCTTAAGTCGAGTAAGTAGAAATGTTTTTAGAAAAGTACATTTTTTTAAAGACGAAAAATGAAAAATTACTTTAAAAAAAAGTCTTGTCCTCTGCTATCACGTTTATCTTATCAATTTATTGTACTTCAGGTTCAATAACTGCACTTTAGGACTCTTACACTTGTATTTCTGTACTCGTTTAAAATTTCTGACAATCCGAGAGTTTACCCGATACCTTAATTCAAACGATTCAATCTCATTTAAAAATCCCTAAAACCGTTTTCCAGAAAGCCTTTGCTCTCGATTCAAAATCGTATCCTCAAATTGCCATCTAAAAATTGCCCTCGACCCGTCCGCGAATCCCCCGAAACTTCCAATCACTTCCAATTTGCCTTCAATTTCACGTCGCTCATCCCGACGGCGACCTTGCCGGATGCCGCGTCGGAGGTCGCGCACCTTTTCCCACCTCTGTGCACTCGTTACAGGTCTCGGCACGTGCCATCGCGCGCGAGCCTGCACCGAGTACGCGCGCCGCCGCTCTCCGAGATAAGCCCCCATTTTTTTGCACGGGGACTTCCCGCGAGAGCATCGACGCGAGCTGCACGCACAAAAAAAAAATCAGAGCCGACGACGAGCGGCGGCGAGAGGCGAGTGTTGACCTCGATCTCGCGCGCTCATGCTAATTAATTCTGGCGTTTGTTTTTGCGCCTGATCGATGGTGACGATCCAGCGCGGCTGGCCTGTGTGCGGAAGCGGGAAGATACACAAGCCGAGCTTGCAGACGCGCGTTCGAAGAGATAAGTTTTCGCGTGTTTTGAGGGGGGGACGTGGGTCTGGAGGTTCTCCCGTTTGAGCTTTAATTATAGTCGTAATTATTTTAGTCGTAAAAATATTGAAGTGAGAACTGGAAAAAAATGAAGAGTTTAATTAAAAAAGCATGTGAATCACGTGAAATATGATTAAAAAATGAAAGTACGGTGTATGAAAAATTTATGGTTATCGGAATAAAGCATTTGATAATAAGAACTTGACGCTCGATTGCGAGAAATAATGTTTAGAACGTTTTATTTTATCAAAATTTTTAAATTTCAATCCGATTAATATTGGAAAACTGCAGTTTAATGATGATTAATTGATTGAATTGCATCGTAATTAAATTGCAAAATAACAAAAATGTTAAAATTTGTAAAAGTATAACTAAATTTTTTCGAATTGTATTTCCACATTTCAGGATATTTCATGAATATTGCATTCATAAGTAAACCGCGAATGGATCGTTAAGAAAAATTTATAATAGTGTTTATCATTATTTCTTCGAATAAATTTACTCATCCTTAGTTATAAGAATGAAAATTGCTCTCCATTAATGGAAAGGATTTCCTTTGTCATTAACATTTTTAATGACAAATGATGATAAATAATTATCATGTCATTTGTGGTCATCAGAGAGCGATTTTTCCTTTGATAAAATAAAATATATCTCACGGTATAACTATTGCATAATAGAAATATAGAAATGCCACCTTCAGATACCTAAAAGAAAAATACTAGCCTTCATATAAATCTTGCATAAAAATACTTCAACATTATACGCCCGATAAAGTTTTTAAATGCAACTCTACTGTTTTTTTTTTATAAAAATTACAAAAATATATTGTTCATTAAAATATTATTATCTCACAGTTTTAATGCAAACGCAAAACAATTGCAAACAATTTCGTCCAATTTTCGAACCAGCAACAACAACATTCCTCCTCCCACTAAAAGTGCGCGCAAAAATTTCCTCCATTTATCTCGCACTCGCTCGCTCGTGCTACATAACATCCACTCGAATCTATCTGCAATCGCCTCCAACACGAACGGCGCGCCGCTCGTCTATCCTCGCTCCTGCATAAACAGTCCCCCGGTTCAGCATCGCGCCCAGCTGCACGTACAACCTCGCGGATTCGACGTCTCCCCCGATAGCGCGCCTCGAAAACCAATAAAAATCCAGGAGCCGAGGTGCATACACACCAGCCGAATAGAGCTTTTTTCGAAAGAGAAGCAAGCCTCTCGGCTCTTCCCCTTCCCCGCATCCGGAAAGCAGAAGGTCTCTCTCTCTCTCACTCTCTCGCTCTCGAGTGTCAGCGCGCGCGCTCCCAAGGGGAAGAACCGGCGAGCCGAGGCGGCGATTGGCCGGGACCGATCGCGATTGCAGATAGCAGGAAGGCCTTAAAGGTCGCCGAGCCGACCGAGCTCGACTCTTTCGTCGCCGCGCAGCCGAACGATCCCTAGCGACTCTCCGCGAGCTGCCGAGTCGTACTATGAGAGAGAACTCGGGAGGAGGAGGAGGAGGCGAGAGGCGCGGATAAGCGGCGAATTGCGGTGTGCTCTTCTTCTCCTGTTCGCCGAGCAGCAGCGACGGAAGCCAGGTGAGGTCGACAGCTGATTCGGGAATCGAAGCTCCCGCGCGCGAGTTATTAGTACGTACTTTCGTTTGGCCTTCGAGAGCGCTCGGTGTTGCGCGCGCGGTTTTAACGAGCCGCGCTTCAATTAAATCGCGGATGCGCGCGGGATTTTTCGCGGGATTAACCGCGGATCTTATGCATTTATGGAGGTATGCGCCGCGTTACGTTAGGCGCGTCGAGAGTTGCATAATCCGCGGTTGATGCCACGGTGCATATCGGCGGGGGGGGGAATTCGTTAGTTTTCTCGTATCGCGGGAGAAGCCTCGGTCGCTCTCCGCTGTGTTCTCCCGCGGCTCATTTAGATTTCTGATTTCGCGTGACTGGCCGCAATCATCGCGCGGAAAAAATGTATGTGCTTTTCATTTTCGTTAGACTCGTAGTTTCTAGCCAAGATGGAGGAGATATATCGCTCCTGTACTGCAGTTTTTAACGAAATGAAAAAGTTTTTTTTCAAATGTATAACAATCCGTTCTTCTTCGACAGAAAGCTGCCAGCAACCATGAAAGCTCCGACGGGGACTCAGACTCCGCCATTGGCGAGCGAGGCGAGCGACCACTTGGTGGGCGACGGGCTGCGGGTGAAGAAGAACGTGAACAAGGACAACCTCTGGGTCGACGGGGATGGCTGCCGGGTGACCCTGACGACGAACAGCGGTCATCTCCGAGTGACCGGCGACGGCTGCCGAGTCCAGATCACGAGGAACCTCGGCTCGGTCGAGTACACCGGCGACGGGGGTCGCATAATACTGGGGACGGATAGCAGCCGCGAGAACGTCAAGTACCGAGGCGACGGCGGGGTCATCGAGTTCGCCAAGCTGAGGGAGGAGAGCGGGAGGGAGGAGAGTCCGAAGGCCACGACGCTCAGGACGGAGGATAAGAGTGGAAGTGTTACGGTGAACGATGTGACTATCACGAATAGGGACATTGGGAGGAGCGGCGATAGGCAGGAGAAGAGCGACGGGAAGAAGGAGGAGGAGAAGAAAAGTGCGAGGAAAGTGACCGGTACGAAGACGAAGGTTCACGTTAAAGTGCGGGTCAAGTCGAAAGTTTCGATGTGACATAAAGTCGCGGTGATTCAGAAGCGGCTGGTTTTTTTTTCAAAACTGTACTGCTTTTAGAAGCGACATTGACTTAATGTTTTATTAGTTGAAAGACATTAGTGACGAGTGCACGATCAATAATAGTTTGAAATTTATGATCGAAGAACGGTGTCATGTGATTTAACGTGAGTGTGGTTCGAGACATTATTTTCCATGACTGACGCTTTGCTTCTAAAACGAAGAGTTTAGCAATTAACGAGTAGCAAGATATAATGACCAATTTAAATAAGTTTTTCCGGTATCAAAGTCCAATTTGAAGCTGCCGTCGACGCGCATAGGGGAAAAACTTTTTTCTACTCCAAACGACCGAAATAACTGACTACTAATAACCGGCTTTTCCCTTGAGTCAGCAATTCCGAGTAGACATTAGGATCATCAGTCCCCGTTAATTCAGCGGGGAAAGCAGCGGCGCAGATAAGGAAATCCGAAGCCGCCGGAAGAGCTTTCCGCAAACTGCGTAAAACGACGGAGTATAACGAACGAACGGGAGTTTACGCGAGACGGCGGCGGCATTGATTTGGACGATTGATTTTTCCGGATGACCACCGCGGGATCCGGGCAAGATGGAAATACACAAAAGCAGCGGCGGCGGACGGACGGGGAGGCAAAAAAAGGCGGCAGCTTCATTTTCCGGTCGACGGAATGCTCGCATGCAGCGAGCCGGCTGCTGACAAAAGGGCAATTGTTTCGTCGAACGAGTCGTGCCGGGCTTATTGACGATTCGCCTCTCTTTTTGTCCTCCTATCGAGCGCCGCGATTGAGCATCGAGTGCAGGGATTTTGCGGTAAACGGAAAAGGGGGACTATTGGACTATGTAAATGGCGGTTGTAAGAGATAGTCGGGAGGCGAGTGGTTTAGTTTATTTTATGAAAGACGATGTGGAACTGTAGCTTTTAGTGGATTGTATGTATTATAAGTTGTGAAATCATCTACTTGAGGTTTAAGGATTGTAAATGTATTTAAGTATGAATTGTTATAATTAGACATTGTGAATCTAGTCAGAGAAACATTTTAATAAATGAGACTGAGAAATTCAATTCAATGTAGTACTTTATTATGTATTTATATAAGAAGAAAACAATGCTGACTTCGAAACGATATCTCCTTCTTACCTTTGTAGTACCTTAAATAATTGTGCACAAATTTTAAATCGAAATGATTTATTTTACATTTTTTTCAAAATTTCTGCTGACGCTCTTTTACCAAAGACTTCAATTTTTAATCCAAGAATGCTTTTAAAGTAATCGAATTTTTTATTCGGAAGAAAACGCTGCACTCCGAGTACTTTTCAATTTTAACTTTTATAAAAGCAAAAGGACCATTTTCCCTAAAAATAAAAAACAAAATAAAACTTTACTATCGCGAAAATGATATCCCTCAAGTCAAGCGGTCGATTTCGCAAATATTCCCCGACTCGCCAAACGCGGCCCGTCCACAAACCTATAAACAGAAAGGCGCGTTCCTCATCTCCCATCCCGTCATCCCCGAGAAACAAAAAAAGTCCCGAATTCCAGAGCGCCGCTTCCATAAACCCGTCCGAAATTGACTCCCGTCCAACGCGCGCGTGTCTCTCCGTCGCGATAAACTCTCCCGCGCGCGCGTCTCTCCACGGATATCTCCTCCGCGACGTCGGTCCCCCCCCCCCCGTATTTC
>UCOM01002336.1:0-27480 GCA_900474385.1 Ormyrus pomaceus | reverse complement strand
GATGCATTTTCACTGTCGAATTCTGACTGCTGTTACGCGTCATAGACGTCACATACTTAGTATTTCGTAGCACATTTCATATTATGAATCAGAAAATTAAAAAAATAAAGCATTATTTATTTTTATGAAATTTCATTAAAAATTCATTTTTTTATATTTTATTATTTAATTGAAATTCCATTGAAATTTTTTTATTTTGACTCTAATGAATGTTCTACCACATTCTTTGATTCTTCTAGAACACATTTTTAAAATAAAAAAAAATTGAGTTTTTTGATGATTTTTTACTGTACCCTACCCTTAAATTCTGCTATCGTTGTAAATGGTATTTTGTACTTGTACTTGGCATACAGATATTTCACATAGCCTATAAAATTTACATTCACCTCTTAATTTTTTGTAGTAATACTGATTTTAATGGTCCTATTTCATTGCTGCTATTTTTCATTTCAGCTTTTAATTTGGATACTGATTTGCTTAAGTTAGTGACTGTATCTAAAAATAAGTGAGACCTTCCTTGAATTTCTAGCGTGGTTTTTCTTCGCCAAGAATATATTCCAATGAACTTTTTCTATTACAGCTAGGGACGTTCCTTGAATCATCTTCCATTTGGTTACTTGAGAGTATGTCTGCCTCTTTCTCCTTTACTTTTGTTGTACTCTGATCAGATGATAGTGTTAAAGCCATATCCATTCCATTCCATTCAGATAATTTTACAAGAGCTTCGCTTAAACTACCTGTTTAAAAAGAACAAATTGTAATTAGATAAAATCCTTTTGTAAAAGCAAAATTTAATTAAACGTGCTTGCTTGTCCTCTTATTTTGAATATAAATGAAAGCCAAGTATCTGGAGCAGATAATAAAGTCGCTAAATATTTTTGTAAGTTGTCATATGATGGGTTTGGATATTTTGTCATACATTTCTTTGATTTTTGACTGTAACATATGCGGCTTTCAACAACTGCATCCACTTCTTTCTTTTACATTTTGCATTTTATTAATCTGGAAATGTATATCAATTGTTGATTATTTTTTTATTAAAGTTATTATTCACTTATATAATCACTAATATAAGGTTGTTTTATTGCTATTATTTAAAATTGTAAAATATTTTAAAAAATTGTGTAATCATTTTTTATACATGTATATAAACAATATATACATACCTTTTTTACAATTGTAGAAAGAATACGTTTATTGTGAGCCTTTAGAAACAATGTACACTGAGAAAAATGTCGTAGTCAAATATCTTATTTATTTTATAAAAATTACTATATTATATAGTAACCGAGGGACATACTTGCTTTATAATAAATTTTACTACAAGTGTCTTAATAATTACCATATATGTAATAATTTTTACAATCAATTTTCTTTAAAAAAACTACAAATATATATATTAACTGCTACATAATATAGTAAAAATTTATATTTTCAAAATTTACTATAAAATATAATAAATTTTGCTATATAAAATAGTAATTTTTGTAAACCGTATAAGAAAATTTGTTACGTATATAGTAAATGCTTGATGATAGAGGGCGCGCCATTTGAAAAAAAAATTGAATTTGCTAACGGCAGCGACAGCAGCAAGGTTCGGTTCGGTGTACCTGCCACACGTGCGCGCAAGGAAGTCGGTTGTGCCGTGAAATTGTAACCGTAACCTGCCAGCTTACCCACGTGTGTCATTGGATTTTCCTGGCTGAAAAAGTAAGTACATCCTTGCTACTTATATAGTATTGATCTGTTAGTACGCAAGATTTATTTTTACATTATTATTTAATTCATTTTCCATGTCCTAACCTAATTTCCCTACATGACAAAGGTGAGATTTCATTGTCTTCGGTTGTTTTTTTTTTGAGCATGGATGATCACGGTGGCGGTCAGGTAATCTGCGTAGGATTCTTAGTTTTAATTTTTGATTTTGAATAAAAACGTGTATTTATTAATTGCAGCTGAGGAACCTAGAACCTGCTGAAAAGAGAGGCCAAGAGGTGTCAGAAGACGATGGTGGACAAGTAGAAGTTCAAACTACTGTAAGTAATTCAAAAAGTTTTCCCCACTGTTATTTTAAATAATAAAATTAATTCTTTTTTTAGAGATTAAAAGAGTACCTTCAGAATACTCCCAATGGCAAACGTATTCTGAAGTACTATAATAAAAATGTAGCAAAAAAATTACCATTGCCAAGAAAATTGAAAAATATGCTGGTGCGAGATGTTATTCAAAGAGAGAAAGTTCATGCACTCAAAGATGTAACTGAAGATCAAGTATTGGATGCATTTATGTAAGTAGTTTCATAAGTAAATAGTTTACTAAAATTTTATAAATATTTCAATACTATAATAAAATAAATTATATTTTTTCAGAATAAAGAAGGAACGCTTTGAACTTCTTGCCAGAGAAATTAGCACCATTTTTAAATTTGAAAACCCCAGTGTTTACTATACACCTTCTATTCGAAAAGGTAAACAGGTGTTGTTGGCTACCGGTAAGCTGTGGAACCACTTTAACTATGTCAAACTCACCCTACGTGATGGACAATTGTTAAAAGAAACTTCTAGGACACGTCTAAACGACTTAAATGCTGAGGAGCTGCAGCCACTAAATGGTAAGTTCAAAGTTTTAACTGTAAATATGAATATAAGTAATTTAAATTAATTTCAATCTTTGTTTTTCAGACACAGATGATATTGATTGGTTAAAAGTCCACGTAGAACCATGGAATATTATTGTTTCTAAGTGGACAAGTTCCCATGCTGATCGAAGAGCCCAACTAGTTGACTCCGCTCTCTCTGTATATGACTATATACAGCAATTTCCTGCTTTTCAAATACAAGCAGCGAAGACTTTAGTAAGATTTTATGTATTTATATACATATATTATAATCACTTAATTTAATTTATTATACTTTTTTTAGTTTGCTATTGATTTTGGTATTTTGCAACCTAACAAAAACTTCATTACGGAAGATGAATGGAACAAAATTAAACCATATTTGGTATGCTGTTTGAACTCTGCGAACATCCAATGTGTTGAAGATTCTGTCCTTTTGGCAGTTTTAAAAGCTGGACACTTAAACCCAGGTTCGAAACAGTAAATCTATGCATAATAAAATGAATTACAGTTTTTGTAATTTAAACTTATTTTTAATTTACTATTTAAATTTAAATTTTGATTTTTAATTGTCTTATATTTTTCATGTTTTATTATTTAATGAATTTTGAAGAAAATGAAGATTTTTTAATTCTAAAAATAAAAATTTAACAATTTTTTAATAAGTTTCTTAATTTTGCAGAAGATGAAGATTTTGTAGTTTTATATCTTCTTTGCCACATCATAAAGCCAAAAAGGAACAATAAAAGAAAACAGGATGCTGCACCTCGAAGATTATCCCTTATAGAAAGACGCGAAACGTTTATTTTGAGAGTGGATGTAATAAATTTGCTACATAATTAACTTATGAGTTCTTACTCTCAAATCCTCCTTGACACGTAAAAAAATTTCTTCTCTCAAAACGTAACTAAACTTAAATTTTTATATTTAATTACAGGCAGCCAATGACGTTAGACCAAAATTGTTGGAATTAAAAGAACGCTATATGCAAAATCAGGAAACCTTCCAACCATTAATTGTTGCTGTTGGCGAAGCTTCTCACGTTGAACAATATTACGTCGTTGTGAATGAAAAATTGTATGAAGTCGACACAGCTTTACGAGCGATCAAATTGGCCTTCCAAATATTTTTCTCTTTGGACTGTAAATATCCAGAGAATTCTCTATCTATTTGGATTTTTTTACAAAGAATTTTGTATGATATTGAATTGCCTTTCGAGACAGTTACTTTAGAAGTTAAAGAACTTGTTCATCATATTCGTAGACTATTAAGTCAAGAATTAGCTTCTTAAAAATGGATAAAATAGCGTGCGATTATTGTCAATGTTTGTTTAAAGATTATAAATTGTTACTTGACCACATTTCTATATTTCACAAATTATCTAATCATTTTGTATGTTTTATCAAAGACTGTAATAGAGCGTACAATTCATTTAATTCATTAAACAAACATATTTTAAAAAAACATGGTTTACTTCTTAGTAATAAGGTAGCTAGTAGTAATAAGGTAGCTTCAGTCGTTATTGATGATGATTATCAAGAACATAGAGACCCATCGATTTATCAAGAAATAATTTTCGATAAAAGTATTTATGATAGAAGTTCTGATTCTGATTCTGATGAATCTTTAATGTACGATTCATCACAATCAGATGACACTTATATTGGCACAGATTCTTCAAAAAATGAACCGCTTGAAGATATCGTGTTAAAGTTTAGTGCAAATATTGCTAACTTACAAAAAATTCCCCGAAAATATATTAATAATATTTTGAGTGCATCCAATGATTTTTTAAAAAATTTATTTAAACTTTTTAAACAAGAAATTTTACATAAAATTAACAATTTTAATAAAAAAGAAGTTGAAGATATAATTCAAATTTGTAATAATTTTTCAAATTGCTTAAATACTGTGGAGACTGAACCCAAAAGGTTATCGAACCTCAGAAAGTTAGGGGTCTATATCGATCCAATTAGTTGTCACATAGGCGAGCGAGAGGAAAATAAAATTAAAAGTTCAATGCAAAAGTTAACTCATATTCCAATAAATTCACAATTTATTCCCTTAAGATTTGTCTTAAAAAAATTTTTTGAAATTCCAGGATTATATGATGAAACAATGAAATTTACACAAAATTTACAATTGAACGATAAGATAATAACTAATTTAGTACAGTCTGATTATTGGAAAGAGCGAATGTTAACATTTGAATCGAAAACAGTTTTACCGTTGATTATGTATTACGACGATTATGAGAACAATAATCCGTTAGGTTCTCATAAAGGAATTTCAAAAACTGGCGCAGTATATGTAAGTATACCTGCTCTGCCACCTCAGTATCAAGCCAAAATTGAAAATATATTTTTGTTTATTTTGTTTAATACTCTTGACAGAAAAGTATTAAAAAATCCCATTATATTTACGAGAGTAGTAGAAGAGTTAAACTACTTAATTAACCAAGGAATTGAAATTCAATTACCTTGTGGACTAAAAAAGATTTATTTTGAATTAGTTTTGTTCATTGGAGATAATCTTGGATTGCACTCTATACTAGGGTTAACAGAAAGTTTTAAAGCCAACGTATTCTGTCAGCATTGTCTTGTCACTCAATCAGAAAAAAACACAGTATTTCTTGAAAATCAATGTAAGCTTCGAACAACAAATAATTATGATAAACTTTTAGCTTTAAACGATCAAAAAATTACTGGGATGAAAGAAAAATGTGTATTGCACGATATTCAACATTTTCACATGGCAAAAAATATTTCTGTTGACGTCATGCACGATCTGTTAGAAGGGATTTGCCGCTATGACGTGGCATTCATCCTTAATAATTTTATTTACTTAAAAAAGTATTTTACACTAGAGGTACTTAATTTTAGATTACTTGGATTTGATTTTGGACAAAGTTATAACGTAAATAAACCTACTGAAATAAATGAAAAATCAGTAAAAAATGGTTGTATCATTATGACGTCTTCAGAAATGTGCTATTTTATTCAAAATTTGAATTTAATTATCGGTCATTTAATACCTTCAGATGACGAGTATTGGGATATGTACTTGCTTCTGAAGGAATTAGTAACTATTGTTCTTAGTGATACTATACATCCCTTTACTCATCAATTATTAGAATCAATTATTTTCGAATATTTGTCACAATGTGCAGATCTTTCTAACGATTTAAAGCCAAAACACCACTTTCTCGTGCATTACCCACGATGCATGAAGTTATTTGGCCCTTTATCGAAAATAAGTTGTATGCGTTACGAAAGCAAAAATAAAGAGGGAAAAGAAATCTCTCAAAGTACTACTAGTCGTTTAAATATTAATAAAACGATTGCGATTAAGCATCAATTGAATTTAAGTTATAGGTTCCTGGGAATGAAACTAACTAAGCCAATATTTGACTCAAAAAATCATAAACGTAAATTCCTCCACGAATTAGAAAATAATCAGGAATTCCGTCATTTAATAAATGTAAATAGTGTTATTAGCGTTAAATCCGTAAGGTATTACGACAAAATTGTTAAAAAAAATTGTATTTTCTTACAGTTTTCCTCTTCTGGGCCCATTTTTCAAATTATCCATCAGATAATTTTTGAAGATGGTAAACATATTTTTATTGCAAAAAAATTAAAAGACTGTTTTTATGATGAAAAGTATCAAGCTTTTAAAATTTGCAATTTAAATAATTTTGAATGGACTAAAATAGAAGAGGAAGACTTTCAGTATGGAAAGCTTTTGAAAATTAATTTGTTACCCGACGGATATAATTAAATATCCAAAATTTGGATTTAATTAAAATAAAAAAAACACAAAAATATATTTGTAGTATATTTTTTCTAAATCCCTTTTTTCTAAATCCCTTTATTATTCATTTTTATGCAATTCAGTAATATGACTTTTTAATAATATTTTTTTTTAAATTTATCTTTATTAACATTTCTAATTTTTATAGCATTTTAAAATTGATGCCATTTTCCGGTTCGGACTTCATGCATACTGTTACTTCATGTATCTAGGTGGCGTCGTACTTTTCTGTCAACTCGCAAGTGGCGAAAACTTTGAATGATTACTATATAAGACCGCGTTTTATGGAGCCCTGTAAGTAAAACAGCGTGCGAGTAATTAAGGCGAGCGAAACGTGTTAGATTAGGTTAGGTTAGATTAATAAAATATTAGCGAGCGTAAACAATTGTATAATAAAACAGCGAGCGTAAGGTTAATTAAGAAGTGTGAATACCAGCTGTGCCAAAGCTGGAGAAACCAGAAACCACCTAAAATATTTTTTCTGTTTTAATAAAATGTTCTAATATAAAATTAATTATTTACTTCAATAAAAATTAATTTTTTACTTTAATAAAAATTAATTTTTTACTTTAATAAAAATTAATTTTTTTTTTAAACAAAAATTGCTATTTTATATAGTAAAATTTGAATCAACAAAATTTACTATATAAAATAGCAATTTTTGTTACATGTTAGTATGTCCTTCCGTTACTACATTATATAGTAATTTTTATTAAATGATATATTAAATTTTCCTACGACATTTTTCTCAGTGTAATAGAAAAACGTGGACATGCCCGGCTTCGCCTCACGCGAACAACATTGACAGTTCTCTTAACCTACAAAACCTTGAAGTGAACTTTTGAACATTTTTAGTATTGTTTTTAACTTCACTGTTATGTGTAAATATACTTTATAAAAAGTATAAATGTAAAATAAAGTGATCATCCTGATCACTACTATCAATGCTGTATTCGCTTTCTCACTCTAGCCACGCACGTGTATATTTTGAATTTCGAGAAAACAGTATAACATTCTTTTCTATACTTATACTACTATAATTTTAAGCAGGAGTGCATATGTAGCCTCTTAATTATAACAGTTTAATATGTAAATCACTTAAGTTTAAGCACTCTTATAAATTTGACGATTTCTTCTCAGTATAAAGGTTAAGTATTTATTTTATAAATGCTGATAAAAATCCTAAAAAGAAGCCATGAACTACTTATTACATGTAAGCATTTATTAGGTAGTTATTACTATTTTTTGACTATAGAAAATTGAAGGATGTTTTTTAAAAACAGTTTTTGGCTATTTACTATTTTACTTTGTAAAATATATAAATTCACTAGTTCTTCTGGCTAGAAAGTGGGTATTTTTAAAACAATCAAAGCAGACTAATATTTCCCCATTAAAACTAGTCATAAACTAGTTTTCTGGCCAACTAAAATGTTCATATTTCTACCAGGGACGTGTCTTCTTTTTTTGGTTAAGGAATGACCTGCAATTTTACCAAGATCTGTGATCCAGTGGGTTGATACTCCCCTTGTAAGTTGAATTCAGTAAACGTAACTATTGATTAGTTTTCGTAACTGCAATGTATACAATTAAATAGTGAACAAAAAAAGATTGTAGATACAGTTCTTCGCGCAGTTGATACTAATAACCATGATAAAAATAATTTTATAATTCGATGGTCCAGAAAGATCTGGAAAGAGTTTTATTTATTAAAAAACCATATTAATATTAGAGCTGATTGGGCAAAACTTGCATATTATCGAAAAGAGTTATGAGTAAAAATCTAAAGTGTTTGAGTGAAATTATAAATAGTATATGTTATTATTGAAAAGAAGCTTTTGATTTTGAACTTTATCGATTCCTGTCCCAATAAGCATTAATGGTATTTAAAGTCGTTAAAAAATAATTTAAAATTCCGTGCATATAATTTTCGGAGCAGCAAAGCCCCATCAAGATTTCAAAATCATAATAAATACGAATACCTATCAGAAATTAAAAGCTTGTCGACTAAAGTCCAATAAATCTCTCAGGCCGGACTTTTCGTCCGCGTCGAACAGCTCCCCCTCCAATAATTCACTATCGTCATTTTCAGCCGAGCGACCGGCCAGCATTTCTTCATTAACCCGTCGAAAATCGCGCTCGAGATCGATGACAGTTGCTCGGCGCGTTAAAATCCGGGCCGCGAAGTTGCATAAATCCCGATCGAACTTGCTTTCGCGGCCCCCGCGAATATAACTCACAATTACCGCTTTTCGGCTTTGGCTCCGCGGGCGGCCAGAGAGGCTTTCGATTTTCGCGCTATGATGTCGACGAGAGACCGTCACTTTTAATTTGAAAACGCGCGTCGCGGAGTTTTGATTTTCCTGGATTTATGGCCGAGAGTAGGACCGATCGAAGCTTTGCGCTAACCAGTGATTTATACTGGCTGTACAATGTATTACATCATTTTTCGATATACCCGCATTTACACGACTGAGGAGGAAGAATTAAGTAAACAGTTTATTAACTTTGAGAAAATGAGAATGAAGAATAAAAAGGCGTATCAAAATGAAACACAAATTATATCAAACAATTTATGAAGGAAATGTATTATTTTTTATTATTGTAACTCAGTGGGTTAAGTAACGAGAAATTTCAATTCGGTACATTATTATTACTTCCTTTTATAAATTTAGAAAAATAAAGTCTGTCCCATAAATCAAAAATTGGTTTTGAAATTTAATTTTTTACAATAAAAAGAGGACTTTTCGAGCATTTTACAGCAATTTGCACTCAACGTGCTTATTACCAAAAAATAATATTTGATTATCTCAAAACTGCTAATCATCTCCAAATCAGATTTTGAATCGATGCACCTTAGAACATCTTTATACATGCTTATACCTGAGCAAAAGTCGACAGGTGTTCACTTGTTTTAAAATGGACGCGGCCTTTTTTTTTAACCGGAAATCAACGTGAACGTCGGCCCCTCGGTCTAATATCCGGACGATTATTTAAAATTACGCGTCAGTTAAGACTGTGGCGGATAATTGGCGCCTTTCAAGCCGATTAATATGCTTCGATTTGATTTCGCGTTAAAATTATTATTGAGAAGATGTGCGGGCAAATTTGAAATATGCCGCGTGGGATCACCTTGGGTTTTCTAATTTTCGATTGCGAAATAACGCAACTATTCAACTTGCTTTCGGCATAGAATTTTTATTAACATGAAATAATAACGCAGCTTTCCTACAAGACTTTATCCGGAAATTTAATGAAAACAAATTTACGCAATTAAAGAAGATCTAAGCCGAGAAAAAGATTTACATATAACAATGAACTCGGAAAAACTATGCAGTTCAGCAATAAGAGCCGGGATCTGTATTTAATAAAATTACAAATACAGTTAAAGGGCAATAACAGTCGAACGGGAAAATTAACGATATTTTCCATTAAACCGGCCGTTAATTACGGCCGAAACAGAAATTCCGTTATCTCGTTCGCGCGCATGCGTTTACGTGCGATAATGCGCGAATCCCCGACGGGTTAGTTTAAGTGGACGATATAAAATCAGTAAGCTTTCGTAAATTTCGGTTTAAACAATCCCGGGGTAAACAATTTTCCGGACGCTGGCCGGCAGAGTAACGGCACCCCAGCGGCCCCCGCGAGAGAGAGAGAGAGAGAGAGAGACGGACTGAAAAATTGCGAAACGGAAATGACGTAAAAAGAGAATAGACGTATAAAGAAGAGAGAGAGAGAGAGAGGGGAGGGGAGAAAAATGGACGCACTGATGTTTGCTGTGTATAACCCGTATGCCGGCGCGCGGCGCGTTTGCTCCCCGAGGCCTAACGTCCTACATCTACCCTGATTCGATTATGATAAATACCGTATTGTCACATAAATCACTCCCCCGATAGATCGAGATATGCTCTCTTTTTCTCCCTCTTGCTCGCGTGCCCGGGACTCTCTTTTTCCTCTTTTAAATCATTTCGGGCTGCGTTTTCGAGAGCCGCTCCCGGTGTTCTAGGAGCCTCGCTGTATCGCATCGACAAACTGCTCAATTGGGAATTCTCTCTCTCTCTCTCTCTCTCTCTCTCTCTCTGCGTGAGCTTCTCTGGCATTTAACATGATTTTTTTATCTTAAAATAATAAATTTCCGATTTCTTTCAAAGCTGCGCCCGCGCCAATTTTACGACGGGCAGTGGGCACTTGTATGGTGCATTACAATTAAAACAACGATAGCAGCGATTTTAAAAATCACCAAAAAGATTCTTTTATTTTCAAAATATTCTCTCTCTCTCTGAATTATCTACTAGAGGAAAATAATTGTTTAAATTAATCATTTAAAAGACGCGCATCATTGCCGCGAAATAAGATTGCACAAAAACGATGCTGCTTAAAAAAAAATTAATCAGCCAATCCAGCCCTTAATCAATAACGCTGACAGCCTTAATTGGCTCGGGTGACAAAAATTCATTCACCTGCTCCCAATAAGGATCTCCGTTGCGCAGCCGCACAAACGCTCATTTTCTCGCTCCATAAGTAACTGCCTTGCGAGAGAGCCGTCATTACTATAATCGCTCCCTTCTTCGACAAATTTCAAAGCGATTCGCGCGCGATATAAAAGTGATTTATAAATATAATTGGCCCTCGTTCGCAGCCCGAGAGACGGCGCGTATTCTTTTAAATCGTTGTAAATTCACACCGATACAGTATCCGCCGCGAAATAGGCAGCTGCTCGAGAGAGAGAGAGAGAGAGAGAGAGAGAGAGAGAGAGAGAGAAGAAAAAAAGGCGGTTCGGCGGCCTTGCGCTGTTCTATAAAATTTCCAAAAAACGCCGTATATATAGGTGTCAGAGCTCGAACGAGCGGCAAGAAATCGCGCAGTGCTCGACGTAAGTAAGGTGTCTATATTTATGAGGTCCCATATGCCGTCGTCCGTGATGCGGACTCGTGACTGGCGTGTTGGGCGCCACCGAAAAAGCCCCGGAATCGCTGATCGATCTACTACCGGCTCCCCACAGCATCATCCTTCTCTTTCTCTCTCTCTCTCTCTCTCTCTCTCTCTCGCCGCTCTGCTCTCCGCTCCTTTTTTTTTATCCTCGGCCGGCCTCGTTTTTGAGAATAAATACTTGAGGAGGGCTTATTTATTGCCATCTACCGTTGCGTTTTTAAAATTCTACACCATTTTGCGAGGATCTGATTTGCGAGAGAAACTTTTTTTTTACTCGGGAGGAAGGGTGATGTGCAGAAGTAACAATGGAAAAGTAGTGGCTTTATGCGGTTTTAACTTTTAGTGGCGAAAAACATTTTGCTCAATCGTTTTGCCCACTTTTACAAATTGTTTTATTTATTAAAAACCGTAATTTCTACAACTACCGTGCATTATTATCAGTATTCGTCCTGCGAAATTATTTCCAAAACTCCGAGATTCCGCACCGCGCGAAATGCGAAGGACATTAATATTAAACTGCCACAATCACTTTTATCTCCTTTTCTCCAATAATAATTCGTCCCCTTTCCTCTCTGCCCACTGATGGTCTCGCCTTTTCTCCGGGTCTCCCTCGGCCGGGCATCTGGTCCACTGCAGGGCCCATACATCGAGTGCGCGATGTCCCGCCCGGATATCGCCCATAATTTGCGCGCCGGCTAATATATTACCTGGCAATTTGCTGGGCACACTCGCTCTCTCTCTCTCTCTCTCTCCCTCTCCCTCTCTTTCTCGTTGTGCAAGACGCGCAATTATGAATGGACGAGGAGCGGCTTTCGGGCCCTTTGACCCTCGACTCACTAATACCGCGTCCTGCGCCACGTATGAGAAACGGGCTGCGCGCGCGTTAGCCACATGTCCGCGTCTGCGAAATTTTGCCTTTTTCTTCTCGCTTCGGTACGCACATCAACTCGGTATCGAGAGCTCGTTGAGGTGTACAATGGGGGCTTGGTTGGCGCGCGCGGTTCTCGGAAAGTTCAGAATTTCGGCCGACATAATTTTGAGAGGCCCGATTGTTGCGGTTAATTAATGTCCGCGATGAACGATCAAGGATCCGCCTTGTAGAGGGGTAATAATTTATGGCGCTTCGCTGAATTAAATTAGATAATTCGCTCGAAACGTAAAATGCTTTTTCGAGTCTGCGGTGGAACAAAGTTGCCACGTCCTGTATTTAATTGTAAAATTCTGTTTGCTCCAGAAGAAGAATCAATTTTAAACGATAGGTTTTTAATCAATCTTGCAACTTTTATTCATCTGGGACGCAAAATTATTTTATGGGAATAATAGTAAATAGTAGCTAGTGAGTCCGAAGGTCGACACTAATTGGAGGGTTAAGTATTCGGCGGAAAAAGAGACAGATTAGACTTGTAATAAAGTGAGCCTGGGGCTGCATTCGCGCTTAAAACGGCCGACGAGGGAGTCACTAAGGCATCGCCTCTAGAAACTACACCGAAACAGATTTAAACTCGCGTTTCGACCTTAGAGTTTACACAAACTTTCCTGCCTTTTAATTAGTCACGGTCATCCTCGAAAAATACCTCGAACTTGTTAAATATCATCTGCATAAACAAATTAATTACTACAATCTATATATCCGTAGATAAAAAAAAATCGTAACCCGAATATTCTCCAAAAAGCACAGCCACCTCTAGAACATATCCAGACGCAAATCAGTTTTTCCTCGCTGCATCCGCGAAAATTAATCCATCAGCGGATATATATATATATATATATATAGGCGCGCTGACTAATCTTCTTTGGCGCCCGGCGAAGGATCGATGATGGCAGGCAGTAACGAGGCCGCACGTAGGAGAGAGCTCCGTCGGCCGAGCCGACGGAAAGTTGCTCCTCTCTCGCTGAAGTAATTCGGCAGGAGAAATTACTTAACTCTCGGATGATACATAAATTAAGGCGGAATCGTAAAAGGGTCTGGCGGAGTCGAGCAGCCAGTTAGCGTGAGGGTGCCCCGGGGGGCTGTACAAGCCTTCCTCCTTCCTTCTCTCTCGCCGCTCGTAGTTATGCTCTATATCTATGCTTCTCTTACGTGTGCTCTCTCTCTCTCTCTCTCTCTCTCTCTCTCTCCCGCTCTCGCTCTTGTTCTCTCTTTCAACCCTTTACGATGCTACGCCACTGCTTAATAGAATTACCCTCCGAGCTCAAGTTAGCCGCGTTAGATTGAAATCGCCATCACATTTTTAAAATCTCATTAATTAAGTTAAAGTCTGCGCTCCGGAGCCGCGCTGCACCGCTGAGCTTCGCCTTTTCTCTCTCTCTCTCTCTCTCTCTCTCTCTCTCTCTTCTCTTTTTCCTCGACGGCGAGCTGGAACTCTCCTGACGGTATATAGCGCCGTACGCATGTTCCTTTTATTTTATAGTTGTTGCGTTTGGGGTTGATACTAGGGTTTGCTCCTTTTACTTTTTCCATTCAACTTGGTCTTCTTTTTTCTTTTTTTTTTAGATGAGTGGGCTTTTTACGTAGCTTTTACGAGGATAGCAGTTGAATTTATTTTCGTTGAAGGGAAGATGGATCTTTAAGAATGTCGTATATTACGGTTTTTTGGACGGGATTTATGGTAACTTGCTTAGATCAAATTGTGATGTTGAGATAAAGTAAAATTTGTAGACTTAATGTAATACGCGATACTATTTCAAGATAAGCGACAGTTATTGGATGTTATGACTTCTGATATAACTTATCAAATATTATAAATAAATCTAATAAGAATAAGTGTATTTTAGTTGTTGAAGCAAAATGCTAATGCCGTTTCAAAATTAAATGTGAAAAAATTGTTTTTAATTTGCCTGTAATTTTTATTTAATTCATGAATTTCATAACTTCCCTAATAATAAAAAAAAATAATACAAAAAAGGGTTATAAATTTATTTCTGAGCATGAAATGAGATTGCATTTATATGATTTATCAAACTGAAAATTAACATTATTAAAGATTGCACAATACTGTTAAAGTCAAGATAAGATAGTCGTATTTCTAAAGGAGAATATTTACTATTCGAAAATCACAATAAAGTTAGATTGTAACTAACACACGCGATGCAATCTTGATATGTATCTGATTGAAAAAAATATTTCATTAATATAAGCTTTAGGATAAAGGTCCAATATTTTCAATACTAAATGACATAATTTTGAATTTTTGCTAAAATGATGAGTGTGGGGCCAGCGGAACGAGACGGAAGTATATACTCTATATAGTATATTCAAAATTTTATTTTAAGTTCACTATTTACAAAGTTACATAACTATTTCAAGTTAACGTTTAAATAAAATTTGTTGACATATTCAAATTAACCATACGTGTCGTTCAAATTTCTCTCGAAGCACGTTTGTTTAACTCTCACCCACAGGATTACGGCGATACAACGGCAAATCAAAATACGACGATCCGTATCCTAATCCCTACTCGCATTCTCAGGCCGACTTACATTTTCACGCAATGTTTCTCCCCAAATGCGCAAGAAACACGCATCGATTAGCGATCGTCACACGCGCGTCCAGGGGATCGCGTCCCGGCCTCCTCCTCCTTCGGCAAAAGGCAGACGCACACCGCCAAGGGACAGCGGGCGAGACGCTCGAGTCCATTAAAGCGGACTAAGTCCCGTGCGAAGCGATGCGTCATTGAGATACATGAGGATTTCCGCGCGCGATAATAATAATCCGAGAGGCGCCCACTGCACCACCACCACCCCTTCGGCCGGGGGATTACGAAATATGCCGCCGCGGATGCGGAACACCCCACGGGATTATCGCGCCCGGCCGATAAGCTAATTCCGCGCGCGCGGACTGTGTAACCCTCCTTTCGGCCTCCTGCTTTTTCGACGACGACGACGACGACGGCGATATCTGCGATTCGCGCCGCTTTAATATTATAATTTCGGGATTAGGAGGAACGACGCGAACAGCCGGCACGCGGCGGAGCGCCGCTCTGAGTTATGGGCTTGCTGGGCTTTTTTCTTTTTTTTTTAGAGAGGCGGGAGGCCTGCCTTTTGTGGGAATTTCTTATCTTGTTTGTTTCGCTTCCGCCGAGCTTAACGTCTTATTGGAAAATGATTTGATAAGAATTTTAATGAATGATTGCCGCGCTACGATCGGGAGGGGAACGGGAGAGCGATGGTTTTTTAGCACTTGCACGGAATATTTAAGCTGGGATAATATACATTAAAAAAGCCGGTTGAGTGTTATCTAATGTTATATGTAGGCTCAATGGTTTAAGTATTCCTCCTAAAATTTCGTATTCACAAATACTACGAAGATAATTGTACAGATTATCTTTACATAGTTATAACAACATCAATTACATATATCCTTATAAAATAAAACGCGAGCAAGGCAATTAATTCGCGCGGCAATGCGAGTTAAAGTCTCGCGCAAATCCTCGGCAAATAAGCGCCTCGACAATGTGTCGGAAGTCTGGCGGAGCCTCGCGCGGCAACATGCATTATAATGGCGTCTTTATCGCGCTCATGGGAGAGAGAGAGAGAGAGAGTCGAGGCGGCGTCGGCGTCGGCGGCGGCGGCGGCGCGCTCGCGATATATCAAGCTCGCAATATCGCGGCGTTGTACATATAGGAAAAGCACGGAGAGAGAGAGAGAGAGAGAGAAAGAGGACTATTCTTCTCGGGGCACACTTCTGGGACCGGCGCGCGGCGGCGGGCTCGCATTCAATGTGCCGCTCGTATCTCAGTCGCGGCGACGTTTTAATGAAAAATCACGTGTGTGAAAGCGGCGACCGGCTGCTCGTGCATGCATGTGTGTGTGCGCGCGCGGCTGTCCCGATTATTTAGACGAGAAAACGCGCGCGACGGCATGGAAATTAGACCGGAGCGCAAGGGGGCTTTTCAATTTTATGCGGAGATTTTTCACTTCTCGAATTATCTTTAAATTTTCGAATTCTAACGTACATGGTACTGTTTAATATTATATTTAATGCACGATTACCTTCGACCGCGTAGCGCTTATTCCCGAAGGTGCCAGGAAGTGCATTCCAGTTTGAGATCCGTCGAAGGCGCGCAGGAAATTCGTGTGAAATGACACAGCTACAAAGAGGCAGGGATAATAATAAACGACAATAATCCAATCTAGAAACGCGCTCCGCGCAGAGGGAGTTTATTTTTCACGGCGACTCATCAACGACCCGATATCCTCGATTCTGTTCAAACACATTAGGGCTCGACATCCGGCGGACGCGCGCCGCCGCTAAGTGGCCGAGCATTGTCGACCGGCGCGTGTCGATTGTTACGTCGTCACGACGAGGAAATGGGAAAGTCGAGTGCCTGAAATTTCGAGTCCTTCTGCCTCTCTATGCCTTTTCTTTATCATCTTTTATTTGCACTTTTTTCCTCGCTCTCTGGAGGTGAAGATCGAAAATGCTTCTCTTTAGAGGGGCGCAGATGGCAGCGTCATGTCCGATCTCATTTCGACGGCTGGTATTTGCGATTCTGACACTTTTCACGTCCGTGGCGAGAATTAATGTGTCGTGAGGTTTAGTTTTGGGCAGTTAAAAGTTTATGTAAAATAAGGGTGGTTTCGGTATTTCGTAACAGTACAGTACGAAATAAAGCTGACGCTGAAGTATAATTAAATTTTAATAAAGTGATTTAAACAAAAAAATTCATATTCGATTGATAACGTAAAGCGACGTAAAGTATGTCATTTTTGAAAATAGAATATCGATAAATTTATGAATAAGCAGACAATAATTTACAGACAGAAAATAATAAAAAATCCCAAATTTAAGCATTAAATTCCATTTTCCATTAAAAAAGCAACTTGAAAAGAGGAACAAGATTTGTGCATAATCGCAAGTCCTGCGTATAATGTATAACGAGAATCCTATCTCTCTCTCTTTCTCTTTCGCTCGTCTCTCTCAAATTTCTCACGAAACAACGAATCCGTAGAGAGTAAGAGAGAGGCGGAGAGAGGGAAAGCGTAAGCCGAGCGTCCATTGATTCGCGCATCATCGTAATTTCACGGCGCGTTACCTACGCGAAATAACTCGAGGGACCTGCAGCAGCGGCAGCAGAAGCAGCCTCGCCCTCTCTCTCTCTCTCTCTCTCTCTCTCTCTCTCTCTTTCCTTCGGCTTTAAACAAGCCACGAAATTGGTTTACTTTTGAGACGAACCTCTTTCTCTGCTACCCTGCCTTTTCACCCTCCGAGACGTAGCGCACCGAGACAGAGTATCGCGAAAGGGGATGAAAATTTCGATCCAACGAACGTCAAAGCTAACGAATTAGAGTCCGCGACTGCTAAGCATTAGGCGAATTTCATGGAAGCTTATTTTGACGACGTTGCATAATATATTTATACATACGAAGCGAAAAAGATAAATGCCCGAAAAAAGCGCCAAGAATCAGTTTATCCTAAAGTTGTACATTAACTTTGTCGCAAAATTTTTAGAACATTATCTGTTCTGCAATCTGAATACTTTAATAGCCAACAAGGTGATTTGACATGCAAAATCTTGAAATGCACGCGTACAGCGGTAAAGCAAAGGAATTAACGAGATGAGTGCACGAAGAAAGGGACGGCGATAGAGGGAAAAAGAATTCAAAAGAGAGAGAGAGAGAGAGAGAGAGCGAGTGATAGAGGCACGTAGTGAAAAAAGGGGAGAGGGAGAGAACGAGCGAGATTGAACGAATGAAAAAGAGGAAGCGAGGGAGGGTGGGTCGTTTGAATTACGGCGGCGCAGGAACGACAGGGCAGCGGGCAAAAAACATCGAGCCTAATTCCGATCCCCTCCTCCCCCCCGCGCCTCTCGCTCCCTCTCTTTCACTCTCGGCGGTCGCTGAATTAGCCTTTTAAATTGGTTCACCTATAGCAGGCATCCGCCCCGGCTGCTTTTCCCGCGATTGCTCTGCCTGCGCGTGCGTGTATATATATAGCTACGCTCTAAAAAATGACCAAATAGCAATGAAATTTCTGCTGTTCGCAATTAAACTTCGCTGTGCCCCTTTGTGCGCGCTCGCTCGGTGCGCTCGTTTCGCCGCCGCCGCCGTCGCGTGAAAAATCGAAAAAGCGAGATTGAAAGTCAATGTCGGGAGGGGATGACTTCGTCAGAGGGCCCGGAGAGCTGGTGCGGGAGGGGGGGGCGGCCGCAGAAAAGCGCGAATCTTCAATTAAGAAGAATATGTAAAAGCCGAAAAATATGTATAACGTCGGGGCGGCGGCACTGTATATTCAAATTCGTTGAAGATTCCCGCGGGCCCCGGACTCTCGCGCTCTGTTATTTTCGAATGATAGGAGAAAATTTTATAACGGGCTATCGCGTGAATCGTGAGGATTGCGTTCGTTTGAACGGCGTCGCCGTCGCGGAGAATTTTAATTTAATTGCTTGTTTCAAAAAAAGTTCCGGATGCACATTTTAATATTTTCGATTGGGGCGAAGAATTTTGTCACTCGTGTTTAATATTACCTTTCGATTGAACAGTTTGCGTTTGCACTCAATTTTGAACGATTTTGCGATCTTGGTCAAAAGTCTCACCAGAAAATTATTAGTTCCGTAACATCAAACGGTGCGAGGCACACGACAGTCGAAACATCGGCGTTTCGCCGCGCTCTCGAAACCGTAAAAGATCCGCAGCATCAGATACGCGACGTAAAAAACGACAGCGCGCGCGCCCAAGCCATCAGAGCCAAAGAGAAAAAGCACGTTTCAATTTCTGAAAATGATTATCCGAAATTTGGGATTCCGGCGTGCGTGCTCCGTATCAAAGGAAAATTTATTCTCGTTAAGATGGCCGATAAGGGTATACGTTGTGTGCGCTTCCAGGAGTACAAGGAAGGAGCAGAGAGAAGAAAGCGGGAGATCGAGAGTCGAGCGAAGGCGGGGGCTCGCGCACACACATCCCTCCCCAGCTCGTAAAACGAAATTCCCGGCCGATTTCCACCCTCCCCGCGCGCGAGATCAGCCTCGGCGGAGTAAATCCCAAACATATTTTCGCCGAGTTAGCGAATTTCCGAGGGCCCCCCCGCCCCTCCTCTCTCTCTCTCTCTCTCGAACGGGCACGTGCGAGCAGAGTGTGTGCGTGCGTGTGTAGGTGTGTACGTGTCGCGCGGGGCTTTCCCGAACTTGTGCTGGCCTAAACTCTCCGGGGAAGTGTTATCGCCCGGATAGTTCTTTGCTGTGTAGTCTGGACACGGCGCCGCCCCGAGCGTTCTCTCTTTTTTTCCCTCTGTTTCTTTTAATGCTCTCTCGCTCTCTCTCTCCCCCCGGAAGGCGAGCAGCGAGCGCGCCGATGCGTAAGCGCCTCTCGGACTTTCTGTGGGAAACGTGTGTTTTTGCGCCGGTTAAGCGCCAGATTGAAAATTACTATAGTTGGCTCGTTTTGTGAAAGGCTTCGCGGACGTATTTCTGCTTGCGCGCGTTTAACGCAATTTATACCGCGTGTGGATCCGACGTTCTTCGAGGCGAATACATAGCCGCGAGAAAATTGTGAAACTATAATTCACGAGCCGATCGCCAGCTAAATCGATCTCAGCTGTTCGAAGGCAAATCCATGCGTATACACTTGAAGCTGCAAAGCGGTACAGTCCGCCGGTCGGGCGAAGAGATCGAAAAGAGCCAGCGGAGCAGAGCAAATTTCGGGCGGCTGCGCAGTGCAGCCCGCGGGCAACGTCCCCTGGGTGCCATAACAGGTCGCCGGCCGCGCCATCCCATAGCCGTTATCGCGCGCCTAAGCCATATGCAGGCCTGCCGGAGAAAAGGCCTGCCTGCTCTCTCCTCGGTTTTCCCGGCGCTGCAAGTATATCTCTCTCGTGGGTCGTGATTTATGCGTAGGAAGCCCTTTTCGGCAAGAGATTCTTAAGAAGTCGAGAGAATTTTTATGAATATTGACGTGTTTTTTTTATACGATTAATATAGTAACTGAAAATTGAGAATCGGGGCGGTAACAAAAGCAAATGATTTCCGGCCGGGATAAATTATGCAACTGATTTTCAAGCGCGCGACTCGAATTTCATTTGTCCGCGGCGCAACAGAAAATTTGCATTCGTCGCGGCGGCGATAACAATCTCTTTGGAATCGAAAGCAAGACTGAGGACGCTGCGCGGCGAGAAGAAACGATTCTTTCTGATTTTCCCGGACGGCGATATTCCTCCCCCCGAAGGGAACGCGCAGCTTATTTTTATTTATGAGGGAGAGCAGTCGCGAAATATAAGAAGCGACGTTATACCAAGTCCTCGGAATCATTTCCCGTCCGTTCCGCCGAGAGAGGCGTTCTTTATTTTCCGTCCGCGCGAGACGGTATTTTCATTTTGCCCGTCTGAACTTTCTCTTCCGCTACATTAAACCCCGACGTCTCTCTGCACTCGTCAGCACTCCTTTCTGTTATTTAATTTTAAATGCGCGATACGTTTGCGCAGCTTTTTCCAATTCGCGAAAGAATGTTCACACCCCCGATAGGCGACAAATTTAAGAGCCCTCGTTTGATCAAACAGTTTTATTGATACGTAAAAGCTAAAACTTGCGCTAAACGGAGAGTATATACACCGCCGAAACGAAAACTTATCGACTTTTAACCGGCATATCTCTCTATCGACCCCTTTATTATATTCAGGGCAATAAAAGAGCCGCGCGGTTCGAGAGAAAGACTTTAATCTCGCCTCTCCGCCTCCCTCCTCCCGTCTTCCTCGGCTCCTTCTCGCGTCTGTTGGCGCGGGGCGCGCGCGCGAAACGAATGTGTGTGCAGTTGTGCCAGCCCCGGAGGGAGAGCGAGCGGCGGCGGCGGCGGCGGCAGCGTCTCGCTTCGCGTCACCGCGAGATAATGGACTAATTAATTCCGTCGCTAATTGCCGACGACTACGGCCGAGCGTAGTGTCACGGCTAATTGGTTTGAGTTATTGTACTTCGCCTTTCGAAATGGCGGGAGAGAGAGAGGGCCTTTTTATTCGCGGCAATTTCGTATCCCGCGGCCGCCGCGGCGGCCAACGTTTCTGTATACGCGAATTGGAATCTATCCCCAGGCGACGAGATAAAAACGAGCCGGGATGTGCGCTTTTTTTTTTTTTTTTTTTATTTTTTAATCCGCCGAGGGGGGACGGGGATGAGTAAGCGGAAGTGTCTTTTGATTTTTGATGCTTGATAAGGCTTATTTGATGATTCGAGTTTGCGATAAAAGTTTTCGAGAGCGTTTTAAATGGAGTTTATGCTCGATAAGTATAGATTACAAATGGCGTTATTATTTTACATGGAAATATTTAGTTGGGCTTTTGATATTATTGCGATATTAATTACATCTACATTGCAGCATCAAAGCTGTCCGATAAAAATTTCCAACCGAATATATGTATACATGTTAATAAAATCGCAGGAAAGAAAGATTGCCTTAACCCGTTAACCAAAGTGTCGCAATTAATAAGAAAAGTAACAACACCTAATTTAAAGCCCGCGATCGAGTTAAAAAAGCACAATCGCGAAGCTTCGCGAAGCCAACAACATTTCTTTCCCTTTTCACCCAAACGGGCGATAACTCGTCGCGGCGGCGCGCGGTATGATTCAAGCGTTACACGCCGCTCTCTCGTATAAAGGCTAAATTTGTCATAATGGCGATTAGTTAGCATTAGCGAGCTTAATACGTCCGAGATTTATCATAATTAACCGAGCGACGGCTCCGCCGCGGCCTTTTTATTACGGCGCGCGTGCCGTACTTTCGAGGGCGCCGCGCCGCGCGCCTCTCGTGGGCGTGTCGAATCGAAGAAATCAACGCGCCAGGAGAGAAAGAGAGAGAGAGAAAGTTCCGACGCCGTCCCGGGCAATTTCATTTTGGCGCGAGAGGCCTTTATTGAGAGAGGAAAGCTCGTCGGACTTTCGGCTGCCACCTATAAGGTCTATTTAACGAAATGATTCGAGATAATTAACGCGGCGTGGCGGAACTCTTCGTTTAGATGCAGTGTTTCGATTGCCCTTTGAAGTACTGATCTTTAAAGACAAAAGTTTAGCCCGGGAAACTAATTTTATTACTGCTGCGTTCGGGGGAAAAAAAAATTTTGTGCTCAAAGTCGCTAAAGTCCGTGTAAATGAAAGGAGTTTGAGTGATAATTCCTTTGTCTTTATTACTCTCGCTGTTTCTGTAAATAACAGCAATACCTATAATTGCACAGTTATGTTTACAATGGATATCGATTGTATTGAAAGAATAAAAAACATACTTGTACCGCTAGATATTTTGTTACCACGACGCGAAGAAATGATTCTGCCTACGCATTGCGTTAGTGGAAAAGAGACAGAGAGGCGTGAAATAGAGAGGAAGCAGCGAAAAGAGCGGGCTTAGCATCGGCGCGTTCGGGCGAAGCGTCGCGGTAAGCTCATGGAGCTGATTTGCTAAGCCGGCTAACAAATAGAACGATAGATGGCGAAGCTGTATCACATCGTTTGCTAAAGTCACCCCATCGAAATGGCCAGAGAAAGACAGATAGACGCGGAGAGAAGGACGGTCCTTCTCTAACCGAGGGGCGACAAATTACACGCGGATCACGAGCTCTTTGAGCTTTAATTTGACACACACACACACAGACACACCAGTAAACGAACGGAGAAGCTATTTCAGCGCCTGTGGCACGCTCCGTGCCAAAGTGTTGCTTGCTTCGTATAAGAGTGCAAATATGCTTTCGCGAAAATTGCCTTGTCGCTCCGAGTTTTTAAGGTGATTTGTAGTTTCTTTATTCTCTCGGGCCGTGTTTTATCTGGCAAAGCTGGAACGCGATGCAATATAATTTTGTATAACAAAATGCAGAAAATAATGAAAGAAAAGGCCAGATTTAGCTAACGAGGCGGGACGACGCCTCTCCTTCTCACGAGCCTCCTCGGAAGAAGTGAAATCTCCTAATCCTCGAAACCATCGATCTTCCGAACTTGTAATCTCCCCCGCGCGAAACTCCTCTCATCCGGCGAATCACCGCCGCTCCCCCGAATCAGTTTCCCCCACTCCCGCAGGCCTAACCTCCAGAAAAATGGCAGGTAGTTAGCGACGCTCATAAAATAATAATCGGCCCCTCTCGCGCGCTTTGTACTTATATAAAATTCGGCGCGCATCGAGTCCGCGCCGAGGGGCTCTGCGCGATATCCTCGTGCATGCAGTTCGCTCTGCTCATGAATGAACATGTGGCGTACGGCTGGGGTGCGCGAGAGAGGCTGCTGCTGCTGCTGCTGCTGCTGCTGCTACTCTTGCCGAGTTACGCGACGTGAATCAGTACCCAAGGTGACCGTAAATCTGGCTCTCCCCGCTCGAGAGAGAGAGTGTCTCTCCTCGCAAAAGGCAGCCCCGTAATGCCCGCGGACAAGTGTTATGGTATGGCTTATAAGTGAATGCCACCCTCTAATCAGAAAATACGAGCGCGATTGTCGTCGTGCCTGCCCTGCGCGTCTATTTGCTCCCTCCGCCTCCCTCTCCCGCTTAGGCTCGCTCCTGTCTCTTTGCTCTCACTCCCTCCTCCCGTATATATATACTTTTGCTCCCGCGCTCCCGACGGCCTTTATTCTTTTTAGATCCAATAAAGAGTAATAGCTACGAGTTGGAGGCGTGACTATTGCATATATATTTCATAAAAAAGAGTCGTTGCACTTTTTGCGCCCGGCTCAAAGAAGTATAAATAAATAGAATTATTCTTCGGCAAGTCCTCTTTAATTTTGAGCCGCGATCCCATCCTCCCTTTTTGCATTCTTTTCCGCGCGGCGTACGCTTTGGTTTTTCCGACGCGGCTCTCTCTCTCTCCCCGTCCGCCGTCTAAACCTCAAACAGCGCTCCCCGAGTTTTATGAGCGAATTTGTAACTTTAAATTGGCGCCGCCTTATACGCACCGAGAGAGAGAGAGATAGAGAGGCTCTCCGCGTGAAATTTCGTGCGGTTTTCTCGAGAGCGCGCGCGCGCGCCCCCTTTTTTTTATCCCCCTTTACTGCCTTTACGCTCCGCCGGAGAGTAATCGAGTTTCTTTCGCAGCCTTACGCACCAGAGGCAAAAGAGCGGCGGCGGGCAAGGATCTCCATTGACACAGAAACGCGCGGCGGCGTGCCGCCCGCCTCCCGGATTGATGGCGTTATTTGCGTTTTACGCACTCGCGCGTTACGCTTTATTCGGACGTTAACTCGATGTGGCTCCTCTATTTTTATCTGGAGACGATTGTTTCGGTATGCGCTTCTTTTTTTTTTTTAGTTAATTTTCTTTGTTCCTTTGATTTGTGCAGAATTGGATGAACATTGCAAAGACACGAGTCGCGATGATTTTGTGCATGTAAAATTATTATTACAAAGGTAAGAAACAGTGTTCATGTAATGTAATAACTAAATTATTACTACCTAAACTCAATAGAGGCATTTAGAGCTAGAAAGAATGTATCGTCGCTATATATATTTCATTTTAAAAGAACGAGAACATAATTGCCCGCAAAATATTTTTCTAAACCGAGAAAGCAGCCAAATTCTTGGGCGCTTTATTTCCCAGCGGCGGCCTCGGCTCGGGATAAAGAAAATTGCCTCGAAAAAGGTATCATTCGCCTATATCTAAATACGAGAGAAAAACGCTCGGGACTCGCTCGCGCAACTTTTCTCCCGGGCAGTAAACCCATCTCGGCGGTAAGCGAAATCACACACAAGCCGTTACTAAAAGAGTCCGCGGCGGCCTGCATGCGGCTCGAGAAGAAAAAAAAAAGTCGAACATTAAGGAATCGCCTCCCGAACGGCCTGCAAGTGCTCGGTAGCCGCTCTCTCTCTCTCTCTCTCTCTCTCTCTCTCTCTCTCAAAAAATGCAAATAAGCCAGGGCTTGCCAATCGGTTTTGCGCGCGTAAAATCGCCGCGGCCGATCGCGCTTGTGCGCGAGAAGCGCGGCCATTACCGCGGGAAAGAGAGAGAGGGGTATATTACTCTCCCGCGTACATATACGCGGACGGGTCTTTAGGAGCAGTAAAACGCCGTATTCTTTCTTGCTGCCGTTTATTTTAATTTCGCAACGACGCGGCGGCGGCGGCGGCTGCTCCTTTGTTCTCCGGGCTGGACGCCGCCGCCGCCGCCGCCGCCGCCGAGAGACCGCTGGTTCCTTCCTCCCTGCCTGCGCCTTTTTGCGAGCGAGCTCGCACGCGCACACAGACGCACCGCTGCCTCTTTTCTCCGCCGGGAGGATCTTCCTCTTTCTCGCTCTCTCTCTCTCTCTCTCTCTCTCTCGAGGCGCGATCACTCCGGACCTTTTTTCGAGGAAGGAAAAACTGAAATTTCGTGAGTTATAGTAGTAGGCAGGCCTTCCGAAAGATATAATTAAAGGCTGTTTAGGAACAGTTTATCTGGGTATCAATTATCGGAAAAGAATTATCTGCGTTGCCGTGTGTACACGGATAGAAAGCTTGGATTTTATCCGGCTCAATGTCGTTTCGTAAAATTTCCCTTTCTCGAGTTTAACAATATTACAATTCAATTCAGAACAACGTAAAACAACAAGTTCGGTTTTTAAAGAAAATTCAAAGACTCCGGACTGTTTTTACGAAAATTTTGAAAAATTGCCGTAACGCAACGTCGGCGGTTTTCAGCGAGACCCGATATTATCTCAATAATTTCCAGCCGTAATCGAATTACAGCGATTAATTTAATGTACAGAGATGCTATTGAAAATCCGGCCGACGTCGCGCAGATGCCCAGGATATCCTCGTAATTTTCTAACAGGCACTCGTATCAGCGGCTCGGGCAAATAAACTCACGGCGGAGCCCCGACGCTTTAGAGCCGCGGTATAAAAGCTACCGAGGGCCTCTCCTCGCTAAGAGAGACGTATATACCCAGGGCCTGGGCGCGCGTATAACGTTTAACATTTAAGCCTTTAGTAGGCCGTACAGATTGGCTCCCTGTAATTATCGCCGAGGCGCGGCGCCTTGAGGTCTTCATTACAGGCCTCTCTCTCTCTCGCATCCTTGTTATTTCTCTCGGTACCCGTGTGCGCGCGCGTATACTTGTAAGGGCGAAAAGGCGTTCCACCTCGCTCTCTCTCTCTCTCTCTCTCTCTCTCTCTCTCCTTCTCCCTCTTTCTCTCTCTCTCTCTCGCGCGCGCGCGAGCTGTCATAAAGGGAGAAGAGTGGAAAGGTAGAAAGCCGCCGAGCGAAAGACGCGGCTCTCTCGCGAAATGAGACGTATACCTTTGGCTCTTCGTCAATGTGACGGTAGGCTCGAGAGAGAGCGAGCGTGGTAAGGCTGAAGCTTGACTCGTAAATAGCGGCGATGCAATTTGCGAAATTGTTTGCTTCCTTTTTATTATTGCGTTTTGTATCTCTTTCGCGCCGCGGCTCGTGTGCCCGCACCGTCGGCCAGCTGCGAGGCGGATAGATGGGGTTTCATTCGGCCCTGGAGTCTCTCGGGCGATCTTAATATTGCATGAACTTTGACTGTTCGCCATTGTGCTTTTGCATTTTAACGGTTTTAAGGGCCTGAAGAGCGTTTGTTACGCTCTTTTTCGTAACAGGCTGACTTTAACTTTAGAGGACAATTATTTATACTATGGATAAGTAGTTTAATGAAGTTTGTGAAAAGAACACCGAGAGAAAAAACGGAGTAAAAATTACTATTTTGTTTCGTTATTTCAGATATGACAAGGAAAATAACAATATTTTCATATATGTAAATATTAAAATTGAAAATTGTAGTTAATTCAAAACATATAGCAAATATTACTTTTCTTCTCATATCTGAAATAACGATACAAAACAGTAATTTTCACTCTTTTTTTTCTCTCAGTGAAGATTAACGAGTTTTATATGCAATTGTTTTTTACATTTATCTTAGTAATTAAGACGTTAGTTTTCATCACTTATGTAGATAAATGATTTCATCATCTTCGTGTAAATTTATTGAGAGAAATATATCACGCTACAGTTTCTTTTATTTATGTTGATTAATCTTATTAAATTAATTTTGGACACAATTCTTACTTTATAATTGCTTCCTCCTAGAGGAAGCATTGTGATAGTAATTTTTGGAGTTGTTCGAAAAAACGGTTATAACTGTATTTTAAGGTGTCAGGAACAAGAATAAATGATTTTTGAAAAATGTCTGTATGGATGTATGTGTGTGTGTGTGTGTGTGTGTGTGTGTGTGTATG
>UCOM01002335.1:0-27384 GCA_900474385.1 Ormyrus pomaceus | reverse complement strand
GCACGAGTGAGCGCGGCCCTTTTGAGAGACAGTCAACTTTTTCGGCATCGAGTCTACCGTGATGGGCTAGTGGTGGGGGACTCTCAATTCGTGGAATAACTATTCCCCTCCGGTCCCATCGCGGCCCTTTTGAGAGAGTGCACTGTACAATTAAACTTTTTCAATTTATTTCTTGTATATTACGTAAATTATTATTAATTAGTTATGTAAATAATAAAAAAATCACAAAAATTGCGTTTGATTTGTCGTATATATATATTTTTTTAATGGTCTTTTTGGTTCTTTTGAATTATTATTTGACCATTTACTATAATAACACTTTTTACAACGATGCACTGTTGAACAACTAATTTTTTTAGCATTCTACATTTTGAGCTTTGCAGGTTTCACATGCGACAATATATATTTTTTTATAGCTTCTTTAACATTGTAGCAAGTTCCTTCAGAAAAATATTTTCTCTCTTATGTTCTTCTAGGAAAATATCTATATTGATTGCAATGATAATAGACAATGTACATTATTTCAGAATTAATTGAACTAAAAAGTACTGAAAAGTACTTTTTAAATTGTGCTTTTTCAGAAGAAAAAATACGTCGAAATAATTTGAAGGTTTCGTGTAAAGAAAATTAATGTGAATTGACTTAAAAGAGGTGCACTTTAATTGAACCATACACTTTTTGTTAGATCAGAAGCTTTCTTTTATTACTTTTCTGTCGTACTATTTTGACTAAACAGGGAAATTCCGACTAATCTATTTTACTTTTCTAATACATTTCGAAACAATGATTCGATATTAGTTTTTTCTGATCGTCCTGATAACTATTGAGAATTTTTCTGTTGAACATCAAAAATAACGCTCGATCAAAATACCTATTTAGAATCTACATTACGGCACATGCGACCTCTTGTACACCTCTCTACAAATGTAACTAACACGTAAAAAAATAAGAAATCCAAAGTAACGACATTTTCAGTACCAGTCTAAGCGCTAAACAATATGGTCCATTTTATAGTACAATTCATCATACAATACAAGTATCTAAATATATATCTTTCTGCTTGTTGTTGCTTCTAACATATTTAATATATCTCTATGCAACTTTAACATTTGCGCGTCCGTTTAGACACATATTTCTACAGGAAAGAACACATATTCATAGTTGATTTTTTTTTTGCTATATATATATAACATATTTCGCCAGCGAATATTTATTTGGTTTGTAAGGCCTTGCGAAGAGAAGCGCAAGAGGAAATTCAAACGGTGGCGCCGCTTCAGATGCCCGCTTCGAGAACGGCTTCCGGCGGCTGGTTCCGTTCCGGCGTTCCAGGCTGTACCGCGCATGAACGAAGCGGCGAGTAGAAGATGCCGGGGCTCAAGTCGTTAGGCAACTGGTGTTCAAACATGAGGTCCGTTGCGACTGCTGCTGTCGCAAGTAATCTTGCACGTTGAATCGGGCATCGTCCGCGGTGCCCTCATCCGTCTTGTTCGCCCTTGCCTTCAGCTCCCTAAAAATTTATTAAAATTTTATTTATTTAACTCGCAAAATGCTCGTTTTTTGTTGGCGAAATTTTCAAATTATCTTTATTTTATTTATTAACGGAGGTCACATTTTTTAGACTTTATACGACTAAAGATGAGGTATAGTAGAGCTATCATTAGGATGAACGATAAGTTTCAATAAAATTTGGCAAAGTATCGACAAAGGGCGTACTTGAATAAGCCTGAAGGCGTGCTACTCTGACCATTTCGGAGATTAGTATCCTCATAAATTTCAAACTGCTGTAATGAAATCTATATACTGTAATCGAAACCGGTCGTTGATCTTCGGAATGTAATTTATACTAAAACTTGGAAATTAAATGTTTACTAGCATTATAGAAGACTGAAAGGATGATTGAAATGGAATCATCATAAATACATCAAAATCTTTCTTTGTGCACCGTTAATATTTAATTTCTTACAAAAACCTTGTATTAATGAACTTATTAAATTCCATTTTGCTAATGCAATTATTATCATAAAAACCTATCTGTTGTATTGTATATTTTCAAGTCCATTAATTATTGTAATACTCTTCTAAGAAGGCAAGACAAACGTCCAAACTATATAGCACTCTTTCGTCCAAAAAAAACTACTCTTTCTTTCAACCGCTGACAATTCTATATAATCTATATTTTTCCCAACGGTCGTTTCGAGGTGCATTTTATGGCCTGTATACACAAGCCGGCGGCGATAAGTGCGCGCGTCTACGATAAGGGATCCGTAACCGACTTCTAATCGGGCGGCGTACAAACACTCACCTGGCAACCGCATGAAAAGCCAATTCGACATTGAGGCCGGTCTTGGCGGAGGTCTCCATAAAGGGCACCTTGTACTCGCTCGCCAATCTTTGTCCGTCCTCTTTTCTCACGGTGCGCTCCGAACCGCAATCGCATTTGTTCCCTGAAAAATTATGCGATTCGGTTTTACTTTTTAAAACGCCGATCGAGCGTCTGCGGTTTTGTATGTGCTTTTTCAATCATTGTAGCGAGCCTTTACGGGATTGAGGCTTTTTCTTTCGTTTCGGCCTTTTATGCTTCTTGAGCGTTTGTTACAGTAGTTTTTGCGCACAACTACTTTATTATATAACGTTTTCAATCAGATTTAGTTGAATTTGTAATAATAGATCATTTGTGCGTCGATTTACATAGATGTAAAATGCATCCAAAGTATTTAGTAAATGAGCAAAATTTACTGCTTACTCTAAAGCGAGATTATTATATGATATTATTGACTAATAAATTAATTATCTTACATACACATGCGAAATCATTAAAGTCTTTCAACAATGAGTAATTCAAACACATAATATAAAGTGTCCCATCGTTTTTTTCTATCACTGATTTCGCAAAGTCGAAGCAGAGTATCAAAATTGCCTATCACAACGACAAGCCATCATACATCTTGAAATACTACGTTTCATCGCTCGTCAAAAAAGTCAGCGCTTCCGCGCTCGCCGCGCGCCGTAAAACCATCCGCACCTTTAATAAATCACTTTTTTCCATCACCGCTCAACGCGGCGCGCGCGACAACAACGTGCGCGCGCGGGCTTGCTTTTTCTTTTTTTCTTTTTTTCTTTTTTCCACCGAGGCACGGCCGATTTCTTCGCGCATTCCTGCACAGCCGATAGCTTTACATCGGCACATGCTCCCTTTCGCTCGATCCCGTAAAGTCGGCGCGCGGGCTATTTTTAACCTGCACAGCGACAATAATAATGTACTCACCGAGCAGCATAATGACGACGTCGTCCTGCGCGTATTCTCGGATCTCGCCCAGCCAGGCCCTGATGTTATCGAAGCTCTGCTTGTTCGTCACGTCGTAGAGCAGCAGCAGCGCTGCGCGTGTGGGAAAGGAAGTCGGGCGAGAGCGAGAAGAAAAAAAATCAAAATACAGAGACGCGCTCATCGATTATGCGGCGCATCTTGCGCGCCGAGAGATATGAGACGCAAAGGCCATCGCGCCGAGAGAGAGAGAGAGAGAGAGAGAGAGAGAGCCGCCGAGCATTTGCATGAGAAAACGCAGCCTGGACGCGTGTGTGTACGCGAGGCGTCGCGCGGCCGCGTGCCTCTGTACTTCTGACGCCGACGCAAATGCGCGCGAATGATTTATGACGCTCTGGAGCTTTTTTTTTCAATTGAGAAACGGAGCCAAGGATCGCGCCGCGTCGCTGGGCTGCGAGCTCGGGAAAAATAGTTTTTATGCGTTTGCGTATTAGATCAAATGAACGAGACGTTAAGCGCCTCGGTTTTGGGAAGCAAGTGCAAAAATAATGCAATTTACTCACGAAATACAAATTAAAGAGAGAAACGATAGCGTATAAAATACTGTTACTTACGCACAGAATTGCAGAACAAAAATTACCTGAACATTCATGGTAAACGAGAGGTTAATATGCACGCGGGGGGCAAAAAATATAAAAAAAAAAACAACAAAAATTATCAAATAAATTAAATCAAAGATGATACTAATGACAGAGATGAAGAGTAATGATGAAAATGATACTAATAGTTTTTCTGTCAATTCTTGGTGTTTATTAAAAATACCGACGTTTCGATTTCAAATGAAATCCTTTTCAAAGTACAAAATAAACTGCACAAAACAAGACTGTTTCGAATAAACTTAAAAGCAGTATTTGTATACCTTGAAAAGGATTTCATTTAAAATCGAAACGTCGGTATTTTCAATAAACACCAAGAATTGACAGAAAAACTATTAGTATCATTTTCATCATAACAAAAATCATCTTACACGGAGTAAAAATTATATAGATTCACATAATTTCTATTAACTGTTTACGTTAATTTTTACCATTCTGTCGTGGTAATCTTCATCTAGCTGGGTAAAGTAACTTTTATTACGATTTTTACCATAATTTTTAATTATTCTGTGCGCGCATTCCTTAGCAACTTCGTTTATTGTTATTGGAATTGGAGAAAAAATGCTGCAAAAAATATGATGTTAAAAGAGAATAAAACATAAAACTGTAAGCAAGTTTCAAACGCCTCAAGCGTGATTATTCGATCGTTAATTAATTCAATCAAGAATAATGATACAAAAAGCATCGAATTGCTCAACTTCAAGTTTCAAAGGCGCTTTCTCGACCTTACAAAAATGCATCCCACAATGGAATCTTGAATTCTAAATGACTCGAATACTATCACGATCCGCGACGCAGCTCGCAAAGTCCGCGAAGATCTCGTTAAACTTCCGCTGCCTTCGAAGTAAATGTATATATATAAACGTCCAGGGACGAGAATCGCGTGACGGAGCTAAACTTCGCAGCGAAATTAGTTCTCTCTCTCTCTCTTCTCGGCTCTTTCTCTAGATTGATTGTTTGACACGGTGAGAGAACACAAGGCGCGCGCGAGAGAGAGAGAGAGAGGCTGTCTTACTTCTTCGCTCCGGCGGATATGCGCCGCGAGAACTACACGCTCCACTTTACACCGGAGCAGATCTGGCACGCGAAGATGGATTCTCCTAGATATATATTAATTCGTCAGCCTGACGCCGCTGCTTCCGCGCGAACAATCCTCTTTATCCCGCGAGAATCGCCTTTGTATCGGCGAACGAATCCGATATACGGCCAGTGGTCTTCGGGCGAGTTTCGAGTCGCCGGGGGGGGTTGACGCGGGCCTCCGCGGAAGGCGAAATTATACGCGCTCGGGGAGGGATTAAAGATCTCTTACCATGCGCGTCACGGTAGTAAGCGTGAGTCACGCTTCGGAACCTTTCCTGTCCAGCAGTGTCCCATATCTGAAGCTTCACTTGACTGTCGTCGACAGTGACCAATTTGTTCTGCAAGAAAAAATATAAGCAATTTACTTATAGTTTATACCGTTAAAGTTTGAAATACTCTGCTTGTATTTATCCGTGTATTTGATTGGGGTTTGTTATGTTGTTAAATGTAGAACTGGGATGACTTTGAGATCGTGAAATTTAGATGAGTGAAAAGCGACTTTCGTTTGATTTTATGAGTTTATATATGGCATTGAGATACATTTTATTCTTATTAATAGTAAAAGTATAATGGAATCACCCTAAAGTCGATGCCAACAGTTGAAATGTAGTTTCCGGATAGAAACTGACCATCGCGAAATCTTGTAAGAATGCAGGTTTTTCCTACTCCGCTGTCCCCCAACAACATCACCTGCGTAATCATTGATAATAGAGAAGTTTATCTTGAGCCTCTAACTTACATGTCTAAAAGCTCGTTTCTAATTAAATTTGCAGTTGCGTAAATTTGTCTGCAATACTTTGGATAGATAAGCATTAAAGCACTTCCTAAATTTCAGCAACTGTAATTTACTTAAAAATACTTAAAATACTAAAGTCATTTTTATCGCGTTATGGTTAACAAACGGGTGTTATTGCATTGATCTTAAAACAAGGTGAAATTCAACCGAGTCTAATGTTTATTCAACATTTTTGTGTTTATTCGCCAGATGAATGCATATAAATACCCAGTCTTACTCCCTTTCACTTCGCTAATTCTGATTTATTCAAATGCATTTGTGTGCAAATGCTATGACAATTAATATATAAAAAAAGTTGTGTAACCATACTCTACTTTCAAGATAAATATTAAAAATTATTATTGATATTTTATACTATATTTTATATATTGAAGCTAAAAATGCTCTTTTTTGATACATTTTATTTAAAACGAAATAATATACTTTTATTAAAAATTTGCTTTTTACGTCAATATAAAAATATTTTAAAATCTAAATGATAGCTTTCATAAATATTGTAATTTAAAATATAAAGTGAATTTAAGAGCTCCCAATTCCTTTTAAATCATTTATTAAAAAAAAAAAAAGAGTTTAGAAAACGAAAATTCAGATTCTTAAATTTAAATTCAAAGTATTGCAAACAATATTTTAGCAAAAGAATAAAACTTTTAGTTAGATAAATTCTTAAGATAAATGTAGACCTCTAGAGCCCCTTTTACCATCAACATGTCAAGCAATTCCGATTTAAATACCATTTTTTCGTCTAATAATTAGTCAATTTATAAAAATAAACTTATTTTGAAGCATTAAAAAAGACTAGACGCGTAGACCCGTATTTAATCAGTTGACTGCACCTCATTCATATTCATAATAAAGCAGCTTATCGCAAGACGCTTAAAGTTAAAGAGAGGCTCGTTTAAGGCCGAAGCGTAAACGGGGCCTGGAACGCCGGGCTAAAAAAAAAAGCCCTTGTCTAGGCTCTACAATAAAGTCTAGGCGTCTAGGACCGGCGGCGTTCGGTGCTACGCTTAGTAAAAGGTATCCGGCCGACAGACTCAGCTGCCAGGTAAGCGTTCGCCAGGCATAGAGAAAGAGAGCAGGCTGCGTGGAGAAAGAGGCAAGTAGCTGCAGGCGGGCACCTTGCAGTGAAGGTCGCAGTGCTCGGGAGTGGCCGAGCTCGCGCTGTCGTTCGAGGACTGGCGGCGGGCCGCCTGGTGGGGGGCGCCGGCAGCGGGGGGCTGCGGGCCCCGCGAGTTCCCGGCGGAGGGGGGCCAATCGGAGCCCCGCTGACCGGGCCCCTGCTGCTGCTGAGGCCTGCCGGAGCGAGCCGCCGACTCCTGCCTGCTCATGAAACCCTGCGAGCAGGAGCACCAATTTGCTCTTCTTCTTCTCGACCACTCCTCGTCGTCGTCGCCGGCCGGGCCCCGATTTCGGGCCGCCGCTGCTGCTGCTGGCTTGTGCTTCGGCGAAAGCGGCAGGGCCCCAGCCTGGGCCTTAGGCGCAGATGTATACGCCGGATATCGGCGAACGCGGCCGCGCCGAGACAAGAGGTCACTCAACCTCGGTCGACGTTCTGCTGCCGGAGTCGGAGAGAAGGAGGAAAGGACGTCGCTGCCTGTGTGCGCGTACACTTACGGGGAGACGCACACAGTCGAGGGAGGTCTTGTAGGCTGTTGACGCTGCAGGAGCGTAGTAATGACAATCGGTACCCTGAAGCGTCGACGGACGATGGAGATTATTTCATGGTCTTGCAGGGGTGTGGAATGAATCTTTGCACTTTCGGCGCTGTTTCAACGTCATTGTTTCCGTACGACTTCAGACCTGTTATTTATATAATATTTTATTTGTTAATCATCAGAAATAATGCTTTTTTTCAACGAAAGTTACGTTGGTTTGACTTTTCTAGTTTGCGTAAAGAGATGTTTAAAATTTTTTTATTTTTAATACTGTACTAAACACGGTTTATATATTTAATATTTTACGTGCAAAGTTAAAAACTTAAATATTCGCTCCGTAATTTTCTGAAAGTAAAATGGCTAACTTGTAGAGTAATAGCATGGAAAACTCAAAGATTACATTTTAATAAAAAGTATAAACCCGTACGTACGATAATCGCAAAGGCCTTTACTTAAATGTAGAAATAAATTTCCCTTTATACTTCTCCACCTCAGACATATACCCTTCGAAAAGTTCAGTACCCGTTTGCTGCAGCTGAGCTACGTAACACTCATTTTCAGCGCATCGAGGTAAACCTCCATCAATCTCCTCGTTCACGAGACAATGATCAAATTCAGTTACATAAAGTGTGCAATGAATTGCAAAAGCCGGGCGCGCATTGTGTGCATCATCATATCCGCGGGGAATCGATATATTCAAGTGAAAGCGCCCGATGAAAATCAATTCCTCCGGCAGACCTCCATTGCTTATAACTACGAGCGCGGGCTTCGCGCGCAGCATCATGCCCGAGAAATGCATCGAGCGTCTTGGGTTATTCGGGTTATTCGCACGCTTGAGCATATACGTGGGAAGCGAGCTGCAGTTCTAACAGACTCGGCTAATATCTGTCTATTCGCGTTTTAATTTGCTATTCATTTTCTGGCTTTCACGGGAGGTGCTTTTGATTACGTACGTAGATTTCGAATATGTTCATTTTTGCGAACCTTATTGCATTTTAATTATTTTTTGTAAAAGGAAATTCTTTTGAAAAAAAACAAGGTAAAAAAAACAATTTAGTGCTTTTCCGATCGTTATAAAAGTTTCGAAGAGTATGTTTGTAATAATTTGTTTCAATGGTCAACAGTAACTAATACCTTACATGTACACTAATAATCAGATTGTTTTCTTGCGCTAATTTAGAAAAAGAGAATTCATTGCGCTTAAAAGAATCGAGCAAATACTATGTTATAAAAAGTTATCTTGCTTCTTTCAAATGTCCAGCAATTAATCAAAAATAAATAAAACGCTCAGTTAATTATTAACGAGCGCGGGCAAAATGCGTAAATTGGTTATATATTATGACGAGTGGAAAATACAATTTTATTTTAACGTTTTATGCGTTTCGTAAATAATTGAAATTAAATATTATTTATCAAACGGACTTTGCATAATAAATAATAAATAAAACGTTCGATAAATATGTTGCATAAATATACGAATGCTCTGCTTCAAGTGCCTTCGTTGAGTAAATGATACAGCGCGCATTTAGAATTGTTTACGTTGCACGAGAGAATATCTATCTTAATCGTGGAAAAATTTATAAAATATCACCTGTGCAAATTATAACTGACTTTAAGTAATTGTTTATTAACATTGCCAACATAATAAGTCAATATACAAGACGCTCACGCGTTCACATTATGCTGCGGTACCGTCGCGTTTGCTCCGAAACTTTCTTCTTGATTGATCGCCAAGACTATACACCGAGGAAGGAAACCTTTTAGTGTAATAAGCTTTCATTATTATAATTGACGAAGTTAGTGATAAAATTAAGGAAGGTATGGTACAATATTTAACTTTCTTAAAACTCTTTTAAAGATTAATAAACGCATTACCGTTGAACTAATAGGAATATCGCGACGTACGAGTAATTTAAACTATAATAACCATTTGCGTGTTACTAAAATATATAAATAAAATAGTCGGATGTAGTCAAAAAACTAAAACAAAGCCTTTTATCTATAATTATGCCAACATTTCTAGTTAAACTTTGTCGGCTTCATCAGAAGATTGCAGTAAAACTTTGAGATTAAGTCCAAATATTGTTAGCTTTGGGGGTCGTAAATAAAATTTACATTCAAACTCTGAGAAAATCTGCGCCGCCGTTATTAAATTATAAAACTACACAAACTTTTTTATCCATTTTAATCTACAAGATTGCAACTAAAAGCTTATTAATGCTTTTTCTTTATCTCCTTTCTCCAGTCGAATTAATGAACTTACTTCAACTTATTAATTAGGAACGCAAAATGCAGTTAGAAAATTAACAAAAACCCCAATAATTTATTGTTAAATTTCTAAAGAAAAGAGGAAGAAACAGAGAGAAAAATACCATAAACTTAAAAAACAATGCAAAAAAAGGAATTAGTCAATGGACAACTTTCAGTAACTGAGAATCTGTAAGAAATGTTAGAAAGAGAAAAGATTAATTGTGTAACAACCCACGTAATGAACAAAGCCAGAAAAAATTCGTAAAATAATTACATTTTTAGCGCATAATCTCCACTTCCAAAAGAAACAATAAGTGCCAACGGGAATAATAATCCCGTTCGCGTCTTGCGTATCAAAAATATGCATCCAATTGATTAGATAACCAAGCGGTAGCCCGTAAAAAACCGAGAAGCCCTCAACGAGATTGAATCCCCATCGGTGAAATGCGAGCCACATCAGCTCTCCCCGAAGCAAGAAAAGCGTCTGAAAAAGCGCGTCTCCGGCGGCCTGTCCATACAAAATCATCCCGTCTCTCCATCCTCGGGCTCTCGAGGAGCCTCCGCGGGGGCGCTTATATAAAGTTAATGGAGAAAGAAGCGAGGCTTCAGCCTGCCCACTCGGGCTGCACTCGCGGGGCCCACCCACGTTTCGGGCGCGCACCCGACCGGTGGCGCCCTGACTCGGGGACCCACGGCGGCTCTGCTCGGCCGCTTCCCATTCTCCTTTCTCGCGGCTGTGCCTCTTTGTGCTCGGGCACTGACACCATCTTGTCACGTGACTCACGACTCTCCTGGCTTTGTACGAAGCGAGAGAGAGAGAGAGAGAGCCTCATGTGGGGTATATAAAGTATCGTCGCGGCGCTCTCGAGCGAGGTCGAGAATGAGCCTTGATTCAAGCCGCGCGCGCCGGCTCGCGTTCCGCCGACTTTGAAAAATCTCGAGCCGAGTATTTATAAGGCTCGCTGCCAGGAGGATGCACGTGCGTGCCTGGCTCTCTCGAGGTGTCGCGGCCGGAATATCGCTGCTTTACGAGGCCGCGGCTCGCCCGAAAGATGTCTCGGGTATTGGGTTTGAATTTATCCGAGGGATTGTCTAGCTTTACTATATACTATTGCGAAGGAGTTGTTAGTTTCGAAAGATGAGCAAAAGTTATTCCTTTAATTTCTTAAGTATATAAGAAGCTTATAATGGTCGAAAAGACATCGCGCTAGAACCCTTATAAATTGTTAGCCGCAAAGAATTTTCTTTAAACTTATATTTTCTGCTAATTGTATTTGTGCAATCACCTATTTTTCCTAAAAAGGAAAAATAGCGAAATAAGACAAACAGTACAGTAAAGGATTGTGCACGCTTTACCTTTCTTCCCAAGCAATATATTTTATTCCATATCTTAATTCCCGTTTTTGTGGTAGAAGTACGAGAAGAAGCGTATAACTTATCTTGATGTACCCATTAAAGCTACGCCTTATCGACTTCATTGAAAGTTTTAATTGATAAATCCAATCGAAGCTATTCGATACCTACTCACAACCTGATACACAATAGAACTAAATTTTCAAGACCGAAAGCCCCCCGTCAAAGAATCTAAAAGCCAAGATCGCGGAGACTCTTTGGACAAGCATGCACGAGCCGACGACGGTGTCTGCGCCGCGTTTCTTTCCGCATGGGCGCGCGCTCTCGGCGCGGCGGTGTCGGTGTGCCGCGGGGTTACGCAACTCGCGGCGTCGCCGAGCGAAAGGAAGAAACGCGCCGCCGAAATACATACGCACGCGCGCGCTCTCTCGTTAAACTTATATACGACTGCCGCCGCCGCGAGTTGAACGTCCTGGCTCGAGCCGCGGAGACGGTTTTTCTCTCTCTCCTCGCGCTTACGTAAAAGACGTCCGGTTAGACGCGACGACGACGACTGTCCGCGCTCCGGGGAAAAACGACGAATTTTGCGCGCCGGCAGAGAGAAATAAGTCGATCGCCCGGGAGACGATGCGTTCTTGCGCCACTTTCTAATCGGGATCTCGGGGAAGTCTCCATCTGCGCGAAGCGTTAATTGCCGCTCGAGTGCACCGACGTGTGCAGAATGCTCCCGAGGATTTATAGAGAGGAATCTGATTCGACGCGGCTGATTGGAATAGCGAGGTTTTTCTCTTTGCCGACCGGCAGGTGATTCCGGCTGCTTTTATCGGCCGGATTAAAGTTAGTTAGTACTAGATTTCCACTAAATTTTGCTTTGACTAAATATTTGCTCGGGATTTTGGCTGTAAATTTCGACGGATTAGCTAACGATAATCGAAAGTAAAAATAAAATACTGAGAAATAGTTGATGACTGCAGTAACATATTAATAAAAGCAACTTAGCAGTATATTAACCACTTGCGAGCCCTCTGCCATTTTTATCATCAATCATTTTTTTCGAGCCAGAGAGGGAAAAAAGTTTCGGTAGAGTTGTAATCGGCTTAATTAATACGTCGCTTTATCCGCAAGCCGCATATGGCTCTGTTTGCACGCGGAAAAAGGGCCGACCGTCCGCTTCTGCTTTCTTCGCTGTTCTCCCCTCGGTCTTGTCCGCCCCCTCCCCCCCTCTCCGTCCCTCGGCGACTCGTCCGCCTGTGTGACTGTGCGATTTTCCAGCGCAGACGCCATGCATATGCACTCTCTCTCTCTCTCGGTTATCCCCGACGGGACGATTAATCCGAATATCGAAGGCGAGGCAGGAGCAATTACGCTAACGCCACATGCGCGTGCCTGCGAGGGAGAATTAATATTGTGATTTTTCTGGCCTCCGAAGCCTATATCATTGGAATGTTACACGCATCATCGTTAGGCCATTAGTCGGCCTTGCGGTGGACGGCCGAGGCTTATTGCAAGTGGCCGGAGGAGGATTGATTGAGACACGGCGCGAGTGTGTATGCGTCTATTGATCGCGGCCCTGATTTATTCAGATTTTTTTTGCGCGAACGGCAAGGCGATTTTAAGCCTCGCGTCAGGTGTGACGGGCTGGTATTTACAATCGTCAAGAGTTTAGGAATGCTTTGATATAACGGTTTTGCTCAAAGTTTTTATATAGGTAAAGCTTCGTTGATGAAATAATTATTCTTCGAATAAGTTAATCATGCATTCCTAGAATATTTGCAGTTTTTTTATAAAAAAATCATAAAATTTAAATTCAAGATAATGAGAAGTAATGAATGGCAATGATGTCGAAAGTGTCGTTTAAAAATATCAATGCGTAAGTAGAGCAATCCGCTTTTCAAAAACTATTTTAAAAGTGGATTATTCCATACATGCTTTTATGATTATTTTACAATAACTATTTGAAAAGCAAAGATAACACCTTTAAAGTTGACGGGCAAATAAAAAAACGTTCGACTCTTTCGCCTTCCAACTCGCCAAAGGAATCCATCGTCTTCAGGAGGAACAAGTTTCTGACCGAAACCGCGATCGGAACGGTCGTTATTGCACTCGAACACGCGCGCGATTCGATTCGAGGTGCGTAATTAACGTGCTAATTAACGGCGTTGATTGCGCCGCGGAAGCTGCTCCCGTCTTGTCGCTACACCCTGACCTATATTTACGTGGACTATGCCGTTTGTTGTCTCGCTCTCTCGCCTTCCTCGAGGCGACACCGCTCGCGCTTGTTGCTTTTAATTTCCCCACTTTGGAGCGCGTAATCGTATTTTTGTTGCTCGCTTCCGAGGCAGTTTAGGGGACGAGGGACAACCGCGTTGTTTTATAATTAGGCATGCGGCGGCGTTTCGCGCGGCTTTTGGAGAAGAATTGCACGAGGGTCAAGGTCGAGCTTGCGGATCTCGCGCATAATTTTTTTATTTTCTAAAATAAATATTTTCGTTTGTATTCGTAAATTAGAGTTTGCTTTAAAATGAAAATTCAATTGCGTAAGCTTCGAGTCTTTTTATCTCAGTTTCCGAGAAGCACGTGTTTTTCAAAAAGCTCTTTCGTTTCAAATAACAACTACTAATTTATGCGAATAACACGAGACTGGTGAATATGCAATTTTTTTTTTTAGATATTTGAAAGAAACATTTTTTTATAATAAACAAGCGGAGAGAAATAATTTATCAGCATTTTTAAAAGTTAAAATAAAAGCTACAATTTTCATGCGAAAAATTATTTTTCATTTTTATAACTTTTTTCTTATAAAAATGACGGATTTTAATTAATTTTAATATTTAACAAGCGCATGACGTTTATTTACCGTTGACCTATTTCTCATTCCAAACGCTTTTAATAACTTTAACCTTTATATCGCATCCAATCCCTCCGACTCAATTTTATTCAACCGAACAGGTTCTTTACTTTCCCTTAAAACAAAAGCAGCGCCATAAAATCATCAGCACGACGGAAAATTAAGCAATCATCCCAGTCCGAGCCGTGTAACCTAATCGCGCCAACAAAAGCTGCCCGCGAAGTCTTGGGGCCTTATCCCGATCAACCGGGCAGAACACGATCGTTAAAAGTTGATTGCACTCAGAGTAACTATGACAGATGCCGGCTCACAGATCGGCATGAGAACACGGCGCTCAGAACGAGCGCGCCGTTCCCGCGAAAATCGCCGATCTCCGCAAATGCTTTCATCATCGTGCGCGACTCTCGACGTCGTAAAGGCCGCGGCGGCCGGCGAGCCTCGAGAAAAAGCGTGTTTTTCTCTTCCGCGGCTGGGATTCGAACTCCCTGCCTTCGGAACGCCAGGCCGACGCGCTAACCGTTCGACCAATTCAACGCCGCGCCGGGAGAACACAGCTGTTGCTGAGATACTGAGTTACTTGGACGCTTCCGAGGAAAGGAACGTGAGCTCGGAGCTGATCTTTCTATTACAAAGCCAATGGCGTTTCGTGTAGTCGGAAAAATGAAACGCGAGTTTTATGGGTTTCTTGAGTTTTTCCGATAGAAGGTGAATTGTTTTTTAAAGAAAGAGTTGATGAAAGTTTTTGAGAATTTCTTTACAATATGATTTTCATTCCATAAAGATTGCATTATTTGGTTAAATAAATTATTGTTTCGAATGAAAATTTAAATTAATTCACTGGCAATTGATTTTTGATAAAGCAATTATATTTTTATTTACAAGATATTAATTTAAAATCATTTATATAAAATAATTATTTTACGATGCCACTGCCGATCCAGAACAAATTTATTGACTCATAACCTTTATACAAGAAATAATTATTAGCGTAAAATTTATTTCATTAAAAGTATAACCAAAGAACCTCGCCTGCACCTGACTGTTGATTAAAAAAAAAAAACAATACAAAAAAGTTCCGTATCGCGTCAGATAAAAGCGCCTCGCTTCACATTCACGCTAAACCGTATCGCAAGTTTTCAAACCCACGCTTTCCCTTTGAACGAACCGAAAAAAGTTCTAGCCCTAAAAACGCGCGCGCACTTCATCCAAGCGTACCTTAATTTACTCGCGTCGCTCGAGTTGCGCGCGCCTGCCCGGGACACTCCAGCGCCCGAAAGATAATAACAACTCGCGCGAAAAGGCAGCGGGCGGCGCAAAAAGTCGCGCGCGTTTATTAAATTTTGATCGCGAGCCCTCGTAATTCAGCGGCCCCGCGGCCGCTCGTGCCACCTGTTCGCGCGCGCGGTAATTCATTTTCCTTGTGAAGCTTTAGCGCGAGCGCGAAAAAAAAGGAGCTGCAAATCCGACGCCGACAAAGCCGTTGTCGTGTCCCGCTGTGAATTACGCACTTTGTTGTCTTACGTTGCTGGCTGGCGCGCGGAGTTTCGGGGCTCTCTCGCCCTTTGCCACTCGACTTTTTAATTAAAATCCGGCGAAGTTCAACGAATGAGCGAGGTTTTTTTCTTCTTGTTGCTTCGCACTTTGTGCACCGGCGATGAGAGAGAATTTTGTTGAATCCAATTTAATCTTCTTTGAAGGCTCGCAAGCGAGTTGCTCCACTGCGGGAAACGAAATCTATGCATCTTATTATTAGCGATGTCAAGGTTGCTCGTTATCGCGTATTAAATTTCCGCATTTTTCAGGACAATTTATTTTAAATTGCCAAGTTAACGGCCGCCGCGATTGTTAATTTAAGTATAATTATTAATCTAACTTATTTTCTTTGGCTATTTAAGATTTCAGTTACTGTAAATTTTTTCAGAAAATTTTATCAAATTTCACATCGAAAACTGACATATAGGATAAGCACCATCCTAAAGCTAATAAATTTACATCATTTCATCGAGAAATTAATTTTTCAGTATTGCAATTAATTTTGAAAGAATGTAGAAAGGATCCACGCAAATACTGTAATAGATAGAAAATTGTCTATTTTTACCTCTCGTACAAGCATTTACGACCGTTGCAGGTAGATAAACTGCGCTTATACTTTCTAAAAGTTGCTTTTAGCAAAAGCCATCGTATTTTCTTTGTGCAGTCCTTTCACGTTTTAAAAATTACGAAGTTCAAAAAAAAAGAATGAATTTTTTTGCTTTAAAATTCCTTTTCGTTAAAATTCAGACTACGTTTCTACTTAAACATCGCCATGTGCATCCTTTTACTTCCAAGATAGATTTCAAGACAGAATTTAATATACAAATCCGAAACATCAACTCTACTCCCTTCAAATTATACTCATTTAATTCCTTCAGTCAAACGTCCTTTAATTATTATCATCGAAATTCAGGTCAATATCTCCCGGCCATTAAAACAAATCTCACTCGGCCGTAATCCAGAAGCGATCAGCTTGGCGATAAATCGACAGGCGAGCGGGCGCAATTTCGATGTCAGGGCCAGCTCATAACCTGCCACGCCGCGCGCCGCCTGCAATTCACGAAAGATCAGAGCAGCGTGGCGTGCCATTCACGTATGAAGCTGCCTCGAGCCCCCGGCGTTGCCTTGCCAATGTCCTCGACGCGCAGCTCCCCTTATATACCTCGGGCTATATAATCCATCAATCGCAGCGCGCGGCTCCGCTACGTGTTGCGTCGGCGGGCGGGGGCCATGTCGTGTCGCGCGATTTGACATTCGCGCCGCGGCGCGATCGAGCGTTTTCGCGGGAATCGAGCTGCGAGTTAGCTGCCAATCGCGATAAATCCCCGGGATTCTTCCGAGAAATTGACGCGATCCGGATGCGAGACGAGAAAGTTCTCTTGGCGGACGCAAGAGCTGGCCTTCGAATTGTTTGGGATGTATTGCTGATTTGCGTGATTTTTTTGCCGGCGTCGGATGGTATAAGGCGCGGGATTATCGATTTGCGGCTGAGGCCGACGGAGATCGCGATGAATGTCTCATCGGTAAAGAGTGTGCAGTGGCAACTTGTCCAATAATTGTGTTCGCTGGAACTGATTGCGAAAAAAGAGATGTTTCCATTTTCCATAACTTTATCGTTTATATCTTTTTTTCTTATTTAAAAAATTGCAAAAAATCTACTTTCAGCGATATTTTTTATCCTGATCCAGGGTCTATACTCATTTTCATCAGAGATAATCTTTTTAATATTTTGACCTTGTTGTATCAATTTCAGCTTAATTGTATCGCTTGGTGGATTTACTTTAAATAAAGTTTAAATTGTTATATAAAAACACTTTTAACTGGCAAAGACAATGTACGACTGAATTTTAATTTTAAAAAAATACTTATACCAAAATATATTATATTTTTTTGAAATACAAGCAATTTAAATTTGGTTTAAAGTAAATCCTGCCCCAGGCTAAATAAAAATAAATACAACTGCGACATCGTATGGCTACATCTGCGATTGCAATGAGTATACAGACTTGCATCTGTGCTCAGTTTATCAAAAATTATCATGCACATAAATATACAATTTTTTCATAACACTAAAGTATAGATTTATTTTTTTCAAATCACATTCAGACACCATCCTGGGTAAGTAGGAAACCACCTCAAAAAGGTTTACGAAAATGCAATAAAATTCCATTCGATCCATCAAATTGAACTATTCATTAAAAACATTCGTCAGACCCGAATCCGCGAGCCTCGCCACTCCAAGCGCTCGTCAAAACGCTGCACCCCTCCGGTCTAAATATTACATCAGAGAGAACCTCCAGCTGACCCTGCAAAAATATCGCAGGCAAGAAAAATGGAATTAAAGCTGGAAAAACGGAATTCTTTAACGCGCCGCACTTCTGCCCTTGTCCCGCTGCTGTAGACGCTAAGCTGCATTTACTCGGGTCACGAGCGCGCCGGCTAATCATCGCGGGCGTCCGTTTCCGCTATCTCACGTTGTCGCCGTGCGGGTCTCTCTCTCTATATATATATATATATATATGAACCTCCGCTGGAAATTCAGCGTCGAGAGAGACAAAACGTAAGCCGCAATAAACCCGAGATGAAGTTAATCAATTAAGTGATGGGAGAGCGGCCTGCCTGCCTCCAAGAATCCGAGAAACGATATTTTCTTCTAGTGCATTTGGGTTTTTGGGGTGGGGTCTCGTTTAATTAAGGAGGGGAGAAAGTGGGGTTTTACATGTTCAAATGCTGCGAGATGGTTCGGGGAACTAGATCGAGTTAATAACGCTGAAGCTTTAAAAGGATTTGGCGAGATTTTTTTTTTCTTTAAAAGTCCATCTGCATATGAAATATTTCGTTGTTTACATTGAAACGGAGTTTAAACAGTTTAGCTCTAAATTGAAATCTAAATTTAAATGCAAAGGATCGCGAATTCCAGTAAATAAAGAAACTGATTTCGCTTTGAATCAGTAATTCTCTTTTAAATCCGTCGCATTTGCCGAAATTTCCATTTCGCGCGATTAAATTTCATTCGGTTCTCGAGATACAGAATCTCAAACGCGCGCTCCGCCATTTATTTACACATCAAACGAGCTGCACGCCTATCCCCCAAATCCCCATTCATCGAAAGGACTCTCTCGCAAAAACGCGTAACCGAATACGCCAGCCGCATTAACGCAACGCAAATTGCGGCCGCTGCAATTGATACATATACGGAAGCAGATCGGGGCTTAGACTTCGCAGCTCCGCGCCGCCCGCCATTATATTCCCGCGGGGGCCGGAGAATATAAGAGCCCGCGGCTCTCGGACGGTCCTTAATTGGGCCTGGCAGTCCGGGCGTCACCTAAGAGATTATCCCGGGCGGTGGGGCTTGATATCGGGCTCGTGGCATCGGGCTATCGCCGACCGAATCCGCCAATTTACAATTCCCCTTGCTCGCCCCGGCGAACTCGAGAGCCGCGCTTGATCTGCGCTTTGTTCGCTCGGCGCGGCGCCGCTTCGAGCCGGATTAACGTGTACCGGTCGATCGTTATTTTTAATGGAAGCTGATCGGACGGCGGGTTGTCTTTGCGACTGTGTGATTCTTGCTGTTGCGCGGGATGATAGGGTTGTTCATGAGCGGCTGTGGTTAATTGTTGGTGGTCGTTTTGGGTTAAAAGGTTGCACCGGAAATTTTGTTTTAGTCAAATAGAGGAATTATATTTCGTAAAAAAGGGCTGCGGTGGACTCTTTTTTTTTTTTTATCTAAAGAGCTAAAAGTTTTATGGTGCTTTTCATAAATATTAAAGTCCAGTTTTAGAAAAGACGTTACTGTAAAATCATAGTTTTATGACCAATGCATAAAATGATAGTAATAATATTAGAACGTAAATTCAAGCAATGAAATTAAACGATCTTACAATGTTTTCATGATCAATAAAATTAGAATCAAATGGTCGATCGCTTGATTGAATGAAAATTAAAACTCCAGTTTTACTATTTGCTTAGTTTGAATACAGATATTATATTTGAAATTGAAATTGAAATTGAAATTTTACGATATTTTTTTTAAAACTATTCATCAGGCAAAAGCCAAAAACAAATATACAGAACAGTAAAGTCTGTCCTTCCCGGTAACCATAAAAAAGTGATTGAAAAAAGGTTGTTACGTTAGAATTTCCGCCAGATTCGGAGAATATTTGTCAAAAAATAATATTTCAGAGAACGAAAAATTGTCAACTTTCATACTTTTTATAATCAAGATCTACCTTCGAATTGTTTTTTACGCTGGTTTTGAAATCTTTCCTCGTGGATTTTCTTTTACGTAATTTAAATTAATTAGAATTTTAACTTAAAATATAGTTCCTTTAAAATAATTTTGAGCAACATACTCATTCGATGATTAATTGAGCAGAACAACTTGTTTCAAACAACTAACAAACTAACCGATAAAGTGTACAAAAGTAATCAACTTAAAAACCAATACAGCGCTGTACCTACTCTCCAAATCCCTTTTCCAAAAAGTAGAACGCAACAGAGCAGTTTTATCCGCGTATCCCCTCGCGTCAATATTGCCATCGTTAAAAAAATTCGCCACTCTACTTTCCAGCCGGCAAAAAATCCCGCCAGCGGAAATTCAAAGCCCGTCGTTATAGTCGCTGCCTCTAATTCTCGCGTACCTAACGTTTCTTTCCCTCTTTTCTCTCTCTCGTTTGACGCTCATCGGCGCGTGAATTCAATGTCCTCCGCTGTCTTTTTCGGCGGAGCGCGTTTTCTTTTCCAGAGGCGCGGCATATCGGGAAAAAGGAAAAGGAGACCTCGCGTGGTAACGCGCGCGCTTTTCGTCCAGGCGGCTGCCGTAAAACTTTCTTGCCCGCGGAGAGGCCGATCGCGGCCTGTGCAATTAACGTATTTGCTATAGGCACAGCGCCGCGCCGGGTATTGTCCTGGGCTGCACCAGGAGAGAGAAAGACCGAGTTTGATGTTACGCGAAGCTTAGCGAGCGCCCGAGCCTGCGGGCTGGTATGCCGGAGTTTTGAGCGCTGCTCGTGCGTGTCTGCAGCGTTCCGCCGCGTTTTTGCGACTGGAGACGATAAAAGTTAGTCGCTGCAAGAAGATTATTTGGTCCTTTGTAGAAGACGCTGTGTAGAGCGGGAATTAGTAATTGAATGTATTACTTTTTGTGTTTTAAACAGCTGCGTAATTTTTTACGACAGCGTAAAATAGTGATGAACATTTTAAGATCAATATTTAATAGTAATGGAATACTTTGTACGCTGTTAAGCATTCATAAAGAGTCAAACAGGCTATGTTATAAATCTTCTTGCCGTTTTATATATGGTGACAAATGGTGGATTTTGGTGATAAAACTAATAATTGTTTATGAATTTGATCAAATTGACAATGATCGATCGAAATTTAAATTAAAACATAGTATTTAATGTGATAATAAATAACAGTTTTTGTTAAAAGTACGATATTTCAAAGAGTCTAATAGATATGAAAGATACAATTCAAGTTTCTTGTCCACTTATAAATTAAAGGAACATCTTCTTTTCGCACTGCATTCATTTTCCTCTGCCTTGCATCCGCCTCATTAATCTCGCCCATTTTAATGCAGAAGAAGTTAGCAGCACTAATTTGCCTTATCAGCAGAACTATATATATATACGTTAGAGAGTAAAGTCCCGTGTTTTCACGAAGAAGCAGAAAGCCGTAACAAGAAATCAATTTATCACGCGGCAAACAACGACCCACAGCCAAAGCACAAAGGCCGCGGAGAGATGCTGCCTCGTGAAAATCTCCCTTCCCCGAGGGTCAATCGATTTGAAACCAGGAAGCCCGAAGTTGTTGGCTTCCCGAAAAAATGACGGACATACCGCTCGAGTTAGTTAGCAAGACGTACGAGCGGAAAGAAGTTAAGACCCTCGCTTTATAATCCGTAACTTTGTTTCTGACCCCTCGTCCCGAGCCCTTCGCTGGAACTGACAAGGGAACTTTGGGCAAAAGGCTTTTTTTTCTCCGAGAGTCCCCGTTGAATCGGGTGGAAGGGAGTCCGGGCTTGCTGTAAAATGAACTATAACTCGATTTTACGAGATAGACTCATCAAATTTTCCTACTACTATACTAAAATTCCAGAGCTCGAGAAAAGTTTAAGATTTGCGCTAGAAGTATTTTAGATTTGTGACAGCTATTTATTAAGTGATTAAATAAGAATTTTCTCAATATTGAACATCCCTTCAAGGACGAAACGTTTATTTCTACTCTATTATATTTAGATAGTAAAAAATAAACAACTATTAACTAAGTATTTTTACGTCGACGCGTAGAAAAAGCGTTCGTAATGCGCCAGGAATTTAATACTCAACTTCATGAATTATTTTTAGGTCAAACTATTTTAGCGCGGAGAGTCGTGTTTTTAAACTCAACGCGCTCAGATAGTTATTAGTTATGCATTTCCAAGAGTGCGCTCCGATAATAATACAGGTTCGAACTGGTGCAGGCGAAAACCTTCATTTTTCCGCCGCGCAATTATTCAAGCAAAGCTTACTTTCAAGAGCCGCAAGAACTTTGCGCGGAGAATCTAACGAAAAGGAGGAGATAGTTGGCGAACGTTATTAGCCTATAAAACGTCGGGCTGCGCTGTGAAAGGGATAACGATGAGAGACTGGCCGAGGGAAAAATAAGAAAATCACGACGGACACCTGCCTTTGTGCGTTATTGCCGATAAAAGGGGGAATTTTCTGCGCTCGCCGGCGATCTCGATGCGCTCGAAATTGGTTGACTTTAATATTCCATTGAAAAATCCCTGGATTCGGAGAGCGCGAACTCTCGAGGCGAAGGAGCACAAAGTTTGGAGAGCAATACGAATCGCAAATTTCTAAAGAACTTTTGTGCAAACAGTTTTGTCGGGTAATGTAATTTATTGGGGATTACCTAACTTATTCGAGTCGGTCTTTATGTTTTCCTTCTTCTTATTACGTAAAGCTCACTTTTGTTACAAAAAGTTGAATGTATTTAAATACTTTTTTCTTTCATTGCCTCTCTTTAAACTGAATAAATCAATTTTTACAAGTTAAATATTCATTGATTTTCTTTCCGTTGGTTTAATAGTCAAGAAGCAATCGATTTATTCAGCCGGAATTTCAAAGGTTTGCCACAAACCTGCGTAAATTCAGCGAAATTGACATAAACATTTGCATTCCGTGCCGATAAATTTGAAATTTCCCGCCCAACCCCGACAAATAGAATTTAGTAATGCGCGTGATCAGCAAATAAAACACTCCACAGTCCAAAAGTATCCCAAAAAATCCCCATGCAAATGCAGCAACGAAAATCTTCGAAATCAATACGCGTTTACCTCGGCAGCGCTCGACCGCCACGATCGTCCAATCAATTAGGAATCTTCGGCGACCCATGCGGCCCCTCGGCGTCAGCCAATAAAAGTCGGCGGACGCGAAAAAGCCCGCCAATAAACCTGTCAGAGAGATGCCTCAGGTGCAAAAAGGTCGAAATAGCCTTTGACGAGATCGACGCGAGAGGAGCTGCGCGGCCTTTCATTTCGGCCTCGCGGCCTGATGGATTGCCGCGCGATCCCGCCTGACTTTAATCGCGTATCTGGCCGGCGGCCGGTTATATATATACGTGTACGCGAGACTGCGAAAAGAGAGGAAGCGGTGTGCTGCTGCTGCCGCGCGCCGCTGCGAAAACGAGGGGAGAAGAAAGGGCACGTCATTGACTTTGCGGGAAAGAGAGGCGGAAGCGCGTGTACATTGTGCACGCGAGCGTCGTTTCCGGTCTGGTTTACGACGACAATTGTAAATGAACCTCCGGGAGCTCGGGCTCTTCTCGGCGATTCTTTGCGCGAAGAATTATTGTTGCGCCGAGTGCGAGGTCTTACTTCTGGGTTATCGTTTTGAGGTCGAGACACAGACGCGTTTGATGAATTGGTGTCTTGCAACTTTAATGCAGATACTGAATATCTATTGACGATCTGATCCGTATTATAAGAAATATTGTTAAGGGGAAAAGTTTCTTTTGAATATTACATGTTAGAATGCCGTACTTCGGCGACAATGCGATTTATATAATCCGAGTGTCGCATGAAATATTTAAAAGTTTCCAGTTGCTCTTGGAATTTCAATATCCAACAGTTGTTTACAATACGAGTTTTCCGATACTCGTCCACTTGTCATATTTTATAGACTCTTCCATATTTCATTATATAAATGAGTACTGCTGAACTGACAACTACATTCACTTACAAGTTTGCGAAACCTCTGTTAACCGAACTACAATTTCTTACCCCACTGCTCATCATCATTGATCGTTTCGCCACTCCTGATGGACTCTCCCATCATTAGTCACACGGTGATGAGAGGAGCATTTCGTCCTCACAGCATCCATAATACTTGAAACACGCTGTCAGAATGCGCTCGAAGCATCCGTGATAAATATGCTTAGTCATTACGTAGAAAATATCGATTATTAATTTAATTAAAGAGCAAAGAACGAAGCTGGAAAATAGTGCAACGGCATTTCTAATTTTATCGGAAAATTTATAACAAAGCAGGTTATAAAATGTGAAATATCGAGAAGAAAATTAAAGTTTAATAATGCTTTTGAAATTGGAAACGTTGCACGAAATGTAAAATTGGCTTCCCTTTGAAATAGCAGTAAGCTTTGCATTAATTCATTTTTATAAATAGAAATTTAATTAAATTTACATATTGTATTAATTAATTGCACCGCAATATTAATAGATAGACAAATAAACCAAAATTTTTATTAAACCCTCTAAATAGCAATACATTATATACAAAAGAACCTCCGTAAAACCCAGGCCTCGCTGAAAAACTTGCCGCGAAGCACGATTTCAACGCGAATCCATCCCCGCCGGGCAACAACTCCTCGCAGCGAGCAACTAAAGAGGACAAGCGGCCCCATAATCGGGCCATAATTTAATCGGCGCGCGCGCGCCTCGTTAAGATACCCCACTGCGTGTTTTTCCGTAGCCACGCGATAAACTTATAAGTGTCGGCCCGACTGCCCCCCTCGCGCAACATTAGTCGGACGTTTATCACGACCTTGGCTCGAGGGATCGGGGAGGAATTAATGAGCTGGCCCGACTCTCTCCCCCCGACGTTGCGCTCGCTTTTTTTTTTACGTTCGCGCCGAATCGTTGCAGCGTTTTTTTTTTCTGACTTTTTCGACGGTAATAAAGACGATTTCGCCGTGGTTCGGCCGAGGGGAAATAGTGTGGAAGTTGGATTCATTCGGAGCGGCCATTATTACGTTCTCTCGAGAACGTTTATTGGCTTTTCTCGCGCGAATTAGTAAATAAAACGCAACAGTTGATTGAGTATTGTACGAGGTTTAATTGGAAGATTTTTCAAGATTAAAATATTAAATTAAATGAAGTTCTTATCATAATTGTATAAAGCGCCTCTTCCTCATGATCAATTTGTAGTCCCCCCGCCCCCTGCCGAAAGGGCGACCACATTTTTTTAACGTATAATATAAGATAAAAAGGTATGACGTCACATCCTTCTCGACGGACTGCGCTCGCCACGCCCTCGTGTCGTTTCATTTTTTTAAAGTCTGGTCGTAACAATTATTATGAGGTTCAAGATTTTATGTTGAAAAATGGTAAATCTGTGGTGGGACTTATCATTTTGGAAGAGGCGCATCATACAATTATGATAGAACTTCACTTACAAGTATAGTTCGTTTAATCATTTCATTGCATTGCGCGCCTCTTCCTCATGATCAACTTGTAGATGTTTAAAATATGTTACGGCCGTATAATTTTTAGTAACATTTATTTAATGATTAAATAAAATTACAAAAACAATTTAAACTGCTGTTGATTAACGCAATCAAAGTATTAAAACACTAATCTAACTAAACAAAAACAATATAATATTATTTTTGAGATTTAGGATTAAGAATTGCTTTTGCAAAAGCGTCTGATTCAACAGTCAAAATTAAATGATAACATTTTTTCAAAAACAAAGATCTTTGAGGTTGAAAGTAGTAGTATCAATGCCGCTATTATCTAGCATTTCTGTAACCCACCTACTCAAGGTTTGTGCAGTTACTGCTTTAAACGGCCTTTTATGTGATAAAAACAGCGATTGGATACTTCCCCTTAAATCTTTTGTTCTTTCTAAGTAACATCTTAATAATGACGCAGCACACATCTTTTTATTTTTAATATAAGGTAAAACTAAAAACGGTTGTTTTCGATCTGGTATCTTAATCTCAATTGATTCATTTTTTAATTTTATATTTCTGATTCTTATTAGAGAAAAAGTTTTCATTCGATGTCCGGTGTTTATGACTAGCAAACAAATTAATTTCATACTTAAATCCTTCAGTGATAGATCTTCTGGTAAAGAAACTAAATAATCTAATACTTTTTTTGTATCCAAGGTGGAATCATACTTGGGTTTTGAAGGTGAAAATATTGATTGGAAAAAACGTTTTACTCTTTCATCTTCAGCTATCTTTGCACCGGTGGGTAAAGTAATCGCTGATCGGTAACCATATATGGTACTAGGAGTTGCACCCTGATTAAATATTTCAGTAAGAAAAATTAAAATGTCTTCCACTGAATTGTCAACAACAGGATTCAACCGATTCTTAACGCAAAATGACCACCATCTTTTAAAACCGGTGTTATATTGCTTGAAGGTAGAATCAGATAAAGGTGCAAGAATCATTTCAATCTCTTCTTTTGGTGTTCCTCTTATCTCGTACGACCAACGGACAAGATTCTGGTTACCAGGGTAGTCTTGCTCCAAAACTGATCCAATTGATTACTAAAAGAAATAAGGTTATCTTTAGCATTACAATGAAGTGGTTCGGAAATCAGCATTTTATAAAATAATGGGAACCACGGTTGTGATGGCCATTCTGGTACAACTGTGATACCGTTTGCTCTATCGTCTTTTATTTTCTGTAACACTTTTGATATCACAGAACAAGGGGGGAAAGCATAAAAATAATAATTGCGCCATGAAATCGTGAAGGCATCTATTGCAATAGATTGAGCATCTTGTTGCCAAGAGACGTTTCGCACTTAGCATTTTCCTATTTGCAAAGAAATCAATTTTCGGTTTTCCGCATAGATTACATATTTTCCTAAATATAAAATTAAATAACTCGATTTTTATATAAGAGTTTGATCGTCGCGATTAAAAATCAGCGTCGACATTTCTTTTGGAAGCACCCAGCTAAAAAAATCGCGCGGATATCGCGCGATAATTACACACGTATCTGGCGATTATCGCGTAATAATCGCGCGATTTTTACGAGACGTAATCAGGCGTTTTCCTACGTAAAAATCGCGCGATTTTTCCAAAGTACAACAGTAAATTCAATAAAATCCATATTTAATAATTCTAACAAAAGTTATGACTCAGACAATTTTGTGTGTCTGGAGTATAACTAGTCCCCTTCGAGTTTTAAACTTTTCCGTATTTTCCTTAATCCTAACTTCTCTTTACATGTGAACTAACTTTCCAAATAATTTATCAAATCTTTTCTACTAATTTATTCTACTCTACTGATTTTATTATTAACTTTTCCTCAGGAAAGTTGTGGTGCCTTTTCTTTGATCTAGGGTGAGGAGAGAATCTCATCACAATAAATATTTTAAAAATATCTGGAGAACTTAAAGCCTAACAAGCTTTGAGTATCAACTTGAAAATCAAATTTTAGCACTATAATGCTTTCAAAAATATTTTTATTAAATTATTATATAAATGAGCACCTTTTTCTTTTGCTTGGCCTTCTTCAGTTACATTTTTATTACAGGAATCTTAACTCTTAAAAATTGACTTCTGAAAGAAGCAAAGAAAACAAAGAATCAGTTAAAAAATTTTTAAATTATAATTTTTGTTTAATCAGTTAATATACTTTTCTAACAGCCGGTTCTTCTTTTGATTTTAAATTTTGATCACTGCATGAACTTAATAACTTGTGTA
>UCOM01002334.1:0-27387 GCA_900474385.1 Ormyrus pomaceus | reverse complement strand
GCTCCTTTTGTAGGTATTAAAAATACCTACAACTTCTTCCATACATTGAATTTCATCCGAGCAGTAGTTTTTTCGTAAAATGCAAAAAACTGTTTTTTGCACCTTTAACCCATGATTATAAACAATTCGCCCATCAGAAACGAGAGCATTTTCGACAGTAGACTTGTATTACCCTACTCTATACGACTGTGCTCTCCGAATTCTACTATTAATTTTTACACGAGAAAAGTCTAATTTGACTGAACTAAATACAATTTGGTTTACTTGTGCAGCTTTTCACTACATGCCCCGCGTTACCGCATTTATAGCAGCAATCTCTTCTGTCCTGTGCGTCTGTGCAAATTCTGACTTTATTGTCGAAGCCAAGACACTTGTAGCACCTGAGTGGTATCCTCTCACGTTTAACCTCCCTTATTCTGCAGTTGACCCAACCTACCTTGATCTTTCTCCAAGAGATCACTTGTTGAGCTCTCTGCGTCAATATCCGTATGACGGCCGTCTGCGTGTCTCCATAGGTCTTTCGGATCTTTAATATGGTCGTCTCTTCCACCGCTTTGTTCTCTTTTGCAAACTCTCTTTGCAGGGCTTCTAAGATATCCCGCTTAGAGGAAAGCATGTCAAGGTCCTTTATTTCAAAGATCAGTTGATGTTGGAGTGCTTTTATTGTCGCACCGTCCTCGAGCACCGCTTTAACCGCTTGTTATAGCTCTTCGGTCTGGGCTTTTTTGGAACGTCGTATTTCCAAAAGCAGATCTTCTGCCGTCGACTTGCGTATTTTGTTCATGCTATTCCCTAGAACCTTCAATTTGGGATCCGATTTTTTTTTTTTTTTTTTTTTGCCAACGTATAAGTTCCCCTCTAAAGTTTTTATAACAAGTACATCTGGTCGAGCCGGCCTCTCCCGTAAGTTTTTCTGGTTTTTCACACCCTGTTGGTTTTTGGCACCAGAGCTACCTCTACTGACCCTTTCTGCCTCCTTTTCTTTTCTCTTTCCTCGTAACCACGTCTTACCATGGCACATCAGTTTCTTTTTCCAGAGTATTCCCTTGCGAGGATATTCTTGGTGTACTTGGGCCGGGAATTTCTTCCTGGTTTGTTCTCTTTTTTTGGGATTTTGGTCCTTCTTTTCCTGTAACTGACATGGTGACGAAGCCTTACGCTTACTTGGTGTACGTGCCTCACCGACTTAGCTACAGTAGACTTGTCCTTTTTTGTTAGACTCATCGTTTGGCACGTTTTTCACCTTGCTTAGCATAACCTCAAAGCTCTCCTTGCTCTTTCTCAGCGCCTCGCGTCTTCTTTCCAGATTCTTCGAGACGGTCATGACGTTCGTTAAGTCGTTTTTGACGGACTTATGGATGTTGGTTGCATTTGATACTGCACTATCCATTGAGTCCAGCCTTTTCCGAATCTTATCCTATATCTTTTTTTCTTCTTGCTCAGCATTCTGAATCGTGTTCCAGTACGCGAACACTCCTTTTCCTCCTGTCCTAGAGTCGCGAATTCGGCCCTCCCCAAAATCCGACTGGTCGGCGTCAGCCAAAGAGGCTTTAACTCGATCGGAGCTGACGGCGGGATTAGGCTGTGAAGCCATGTCCGCTTGGGGTATGTTGTTTTTTCCCTCACGATTCATGTTTGACTTATTTTCGGGATTTCTTTCCTTATGCTGTATCCTAGCAAGGGCCAGATGTACCTTGGTTATTTTAAGCGAAGTCATTACTCCTCCCCCTCCCCCTCCTTCCCTGCCTCTTGAGCACCAGGGCCCCGGACTTGGGATCAGCGTAGCGAAGTTATATATGTGTGTATCTATGTATGTATGTACGTATGTATGTATGTATTTCCCTCGTAACTACTTTTAAACGACGCGGTGGATTAGCTTCAAATTTCGTACACAAATACCATTTAATTTTATGAGCCCGCCTGAAAATTTCAAGTACTTTTATAGATTAGTTCCGATTTTATGGCTATTTAAGTGATTGTTGAAAATTTTAAAGAGTGTGTGTTTACAAACATCTGCTTCATTTCTAAGCTACCCAGCCATTCGTATAAAGACTTTTCAAAAGACAACATTGAAAGTTAATTATCACGCTATTTCATTCAGTTTATACGATTTTAACGCGTTTGTAAAGTATATTAAAATCGAAAGTTACTCGTGAAATCCGATCCGAAAAAATGTGCAAAAATAGAGACCGAGAAAAAGGAAACAATTCTTTAATCTGAGGATAGCAAAAACCAATGATAGTAGTTTTAGTACCTATCTACAAAGATCTTTCTAAAAAAGAATTACTGGAACGATGTGTGGGCGAATTTACGCAGAATAATAACAGAAGTTATAATCAATTCATCTGGAAACTCAGCCCAAAGCATCTTCCTGAAGGTGTTTCGTCTGCCTGCATTTTCAACGGGGGAAATAGCGCAATTCTAAATGGTCCTCAAGACCATGCATTAGTCGAGAAAGAGGACAAGAAACGCGTGACGCTCGCCGAGCAGCGTGCTCAAGAAGCAAGTAGAGAAGGAAGGATGGCTCGTAGGCATCATCAAATTGACGTCCTGGAAGTGGCTGCAGACGCAGAAAAGACCCTTTATAGTCCCAGAATCGATAACTCTATGTAACTCCGCAAAATTAATTTTAGCATTGAAACTTTAAACCTGATTATCTCGAAATGCCGTTGCGGAGAGCAAAGTTTTTCAACAACCATTCCACTGATCGATCTGAATTTTTGTCGGTTAGTTTATAATAGCCTGTTCATAAACGAACGAATTTTTATTTGGAACAAAACTTTTTTTTCTGGCTGCAAAAACCCAATTTTCAGACCCTCAAAAATAAAAAATTTTAGGAAAATCATTACCATATTTATAAAAATGGAAGTTTCCCCAAACCTTTCGTTCGCGAACAGCATGAGGATGAAAACTAAAAAATTCTTTCTGGTTTTTAGATTTCAGATAAACCGTTCCTTATCTATCATGCTCACTGCGAGGAATGTCGAGAAAAAAGTATTTTGGCAAAACGGCCGTACTGTCCCCAGTTTTCAAAACTTTTTGCTGAAAAAATTAATTAAGTATCTTCTAATATCGACAGAGATTCGCAGTGGTTTATTCTAATACAATTGTACCTTGGCAAAAAAAAAATAATAAAAATACCTTTTTTCCGACAAGTGGATATAACCCCGTAAGATGAGTAAAATGCCGTCAATTTTTTTTTTAAGTTTAAACTTATATCTTAGATTATAAAAGAATGGGGACTACCATTTATTTGTCCCAAAACACTCTCCCATCCTGTAGAATGCCACAAAAAACGTCTTTACCTTTTTAATTTAAAATCTTTTTACCACATGCTGCATTAAATTGCCCAAGAAATTTCTGCCTTGGCCTCTTAATATCACTTTTCGCACTCCGAAGGTACAAATACACCTTTTTATAAATGCGTCAGCTATAGTGGAAGCTAGGGCATTTAGTAAGGGTACTGCGATGCAAAATTTCGATAATTGATCTTGCATCGTTAATATGTACTCGTTGCCACTTTGTGTCCTCGGTGGTGATCCTACAGCTGTTCCGTCTTTCGTCTGATTAATTTTTTTAATTGACAATCTAAGCATTGCTGCATGCGTCTTTGTTTATCTTGCTTAAGATTTTCACAATAACACCAATTGGACTATTATGTAATTCATAAAATATTTGATCTTTTTGTCCTGCAGGAACATATTTCAGCGTTCCATTACAAATAATAACCTTTATTTCATTATGATTAAAAATATTATGGATAAGGTTTAAAAAAGTATACCATTCTATTTAATTCGTCATCATGGCGTCAGGAGGGAAGGATCCGACTGACGCCGCTCTGACTAAATACTACAAATACCATCCTAACGTTGAAGTAGGAGCGGTTGTGTGCACATTATGTGAGAGTTTTTATCACACTAGTGAGATTGTTGCCAAATACAACGCAAGTTGTTCTGTAAAAATAATTAGTAACACATTAATAATTTGTCAAGAGCATGCCAAAGTTGCATTAACACCGAACCTGCCATATGGTACACTGTCCAAAGAAGCTAAAGTGCTAACTGCTCACATTAAATTTGAAACAAGAGAATAAATCAAAAAGGAAATATTAAGTGAAATTGAATTAAAACAAGAGAAATAGAAAGGACATAATGAAACTGTGAAGAATGTATGAAGACAAAATGAAATAGAATCGCTAAAAATAACAAACCAAATCTTGACTCAACTAAAAGATGAATTGTTGAACAAAAATAGAATACACAATGAACTGCTAGTGAAAGAAAAACAAGGCAAAAATAACAAAATCAAATTTTTTGCGGAAATAACAGCTAACACTAAACCTAAAAATAAAAAAAAAACCGAAACTTATAGTGAAAAAAAATAATGACAAAGATATAACTGATCTTTAAAATACAGTTATTGAAGAAATAACAAAAAAATAAAACCATACAAAGTGTTTTTCGTAAAAATAAAAGTACAGACATTATCAATTGCATGAACGAAGATAGTGTGAATACAATTGAAAATGTAATAAGCAATAAATTATCGAAAAATTTTTCAATAGAAAAAGAGCAAATAAATAAACCAAAACTAAAAGTGATAAACATAGATATAAATACAAAGACAGTAACGAATTAGAACAAGACATTAACCAAAGAAACTTTAGTAACATGGAAAATAAATGTAAAATTCTCCATGTATACAAGAACGAAGAAACTGACACGTACTGTGCAATAATAGAAGTAACAACTGATTTATATAAATACATCAAAGAAAATAAGAGCAGACTTTTTATAGGATTCCAAAGTTGCAGAGTATTTGACATTATCAACACTAATTCGTATAACAATTGTACTAGATTTGGACATAGTAGCAACAAGTGCAAAAATAATGCCACGTGGAAAGTGTGCAAGTGAACAGATGGTAGTTAAGTGCGAAAGTGATACAAATAAATGCCAAAACTTTGCATTTAATAATGAAAAATTTAATACTAATAAGGAGTGAACGAGATTTGGGTAAAAGATTTTCCTGTAACTTTGGAATATGTTTTCTGATGTTAAAATATGAAAGAAGTCGCGTCCGTTCGACCTAACGCTCGAATTTTCAAAAATTATGTGCTCTTTTAGCAAAAATCTAAGAAAAATCGATTTTTGTTTAATCACGTATAACTTCTCAACTGTTAATGGTACAGTATTTTAACTATTGGCATTCGAAAGGTGAGATGATATCCTATCGATTAAAAAAAATTGCATCAAAAAATCTTTATTTGTTCAAAAGTTATAGACAAACAAAGAATGACCATTAAAATAACATAAAAAATCTACTTATGTAATTTTAGCCTAATTTTATTGCAAATTCCTTCCTCATATTTTAACATTAGAAAACATATCCCAAAGTTACAGGAAAATCCATTACCCAAATGTCGTACACTCTCCTTGTGAGTGATATTTTACGTGAGAATATCCTATTTCTTTTTTTTCTTTTTTTTTTTTTAAATAAGTAAGTATACATAATAATTTCATAATTTCATACTTTCACTTCATACTTAATTCTTGATGTCAATTTTTTAATTTTAACATTTCGTAAAATGAATAATTGAATGAAATAAATCTCTGTGTTTGAAGTTTCTATACTGCACTTTTGCTCAATACTTCAAAACCTTTATTTGCGGACCACTCATATATAGTATAATCCTCTTACGGTAAGATGTTTGCTTTTGCTCTTTGCGTACAATTTCCGCTCGGCTTTTCAGAGTACATTATTCACATTTACAACAGATACACCCTTCTAAAACGCGTAACCACTCCCAGTAAAAAATCGCAAAAGCCAACAAGCCCAGTAAAACTTGAAAAACAATTCTCTCTCCCTCCCTTTATAGACGCTGTACTCCTTCATCCTCTGCACGACGATAATGCAAGCCCAAGGCGAGCTGCCCCGCGACCAGATGAGCTTCTTCCTCACGGGCGGCATCGTCTTGCCCAGCGGTCCAGCCCCGAACCCGGATCCCAGCTGGCTGTCGGAGAAGTCCTGGGACGAGATCAAGCGTTCCACGAATCTCGAGCCGTTCGCGTCGTTCGTCGACGAATTCGACGCGAGCGCCTGGAAGGAGTTCTACAACTCGGCGAACCCGGACGAGGCCCCGCTGCCCGAACCCTGGGAATCGACCCTCAACGAGTTCCAGAAGCTCATGGTCATGCGGATGTTCCGTCCCGACAAGCTCATGCCCAAGGTACAGCCGCCCTTTTATGGCCCGAGATTATATATGGGTTGCTCGTGAAACTGGCTGCGACTTTTGACTTTGTTTTAAGGGAGCTGGGCTTGAAGAGGGGGGATTGGAAAAGTTTTCGAGCGGCCGAGTGAGGCAAGGGTACTTATCTAGTTTCCAAGTAGCGTAAGATAATATTTTGGAAAGTCGATTTTGCTTTTACCGGGAAACTGATTTTTAAAGGGTTGAAATCCTTGTCGACAAGGGCTTTTTGAATAATTTAATATCGAATATCAGAACCTTTTCGCGAGGTTAAATTTAAAAATCATCATTCACGATCTCGCATTGAAAAAGCAAAATTTTTTTTTTAGGTCATTCAATTCGTACGCAAGCAAATGGACGCTCGCTTCGTGACGCCTCCGCCATTCAATATCTCGGGCTCCTACGGAGACTCGAACTGCCTGATCCCTCTGATCTTTATTCTGTCGCCGGGTTCGGACCCAATGGCCTCGCTCATCAAGTTCGCCGAGCAATCCGACTACTCGTCGCGCTTCTTCTCGATATCTTTGGGCCAGGGTCAAGGCCCGATAGCCAGCGCCCTCATCAAGACGGCCCAGGAGGAGGGTCACTGGGTCTGTCTGCAGAATTGCCATCTGGCGGTGTCTTGGATGGCCGAGCTGGAAAGGATCTGCGAGCAAGTCGACTTGACGAACACTTCGATTAACTTTCGACTTTGGCTGACGAGTTATCCGTCCGATAAGTTCCCCATCACCGTATTACAGAATGGAGTCAAGGTAACAAAACAATTTTTGTTTATCATTTTTGCTGCGCGTATAAGGTCTTGAAATTATATTTTTGAATTGTGATTCAAGATGACAAATGAGCCGCCAAGCGGACTCCGACAGAATCTCCTGAGATCGTATATTTCGGAACCAGTGAAGGAACCTGAATTCTATTCTGGATGCCCTGGAAAGGAAAAGCAATTCACAAGATTACTCTACGGCCTTTGCTTCTTCCACGCTGTTATTCAAGAAAGACGAAACTACGGAGCTCAGGGGTGGAACATACGATACGGTAATTGTCAGTTTTTTTACGATCGCATTTTCATGAATTTTTTTCAAGGGTGAATTATATAATAAATTAGAGAGACAAATAAGATTTTTTTAGGTCAAAAAGGCAATATTGCGAATGAGCTTAAAATAAAAAGTAGTAAAATAGTCGTTTTAATGTAATGGCATTTCGTAAAAACTGCCTTTTTTACAGCACCGAGAAGTAAGTCATGACTTTAAAATCGATTTTGGTTTTATCGAAGCCAGTTTCCTTTTCGCTTAGCTGGCAAGACTTTTTTTCGGTTTCGCTTTAGCTAAAGTGCTTTTTTAAAAACTTATTCTGTTAAACATATCTTTGTTATCCGAGAACATTTGGCATATCATAGAAAAATAATCTTAAAAAATTAAAAGTTCAATTTTTGAACAGTTTTAATTAATAAAAAATTCCAATAAAGAGAAAAATCTTTAACAACAGCCTCTCCCATTATTGGTTCCAGGATTCAACGAATCCGACTTTCAAATATCCGCCCAGCAGCTGCAGATCTTCATCAATGACTACGAGGAGGTGCCGTTCAAGGCGATTCTCTACCTGACCGGGGAGTGCAATTACGGCGGTCGAGTAACCGACGACAGGGATCGTCGCTGCCTCAATACGATCCTCCTCGATTTTTACAACATCGACGTCATAGAGGACCCCGAATACTCGTTTTGCGAAAATGCGCGCGAATACATGCTGCCGAAAAGGTGAGTTCGCGCGCTTTGTGCCGATGAATGGCGCACGTCGTCAAAAGTTTATTGAGTCAACGAGAGAGACTTTTATTCGTTGGGAGCCGCGGCTTTGTTGAATCGACTATTTGCCGACTTGATTCGCGGCATCAAAAAGTTACGAGGACGGATTACGCTGCTGCCAAGGCACACGGAAGCTTAAACTAATTTGCACTAAAAAACTTTTAAGAAATTAATCAAGCGATTAATTTTTAGGTAAAGTAGGGATTATAGTAACAGCTGTTTTATTTAAAATTTAGAAGCTCAAGATTTTTAATCTGTGACGAATGTTGGGATTTAAAATTACGTTTGGTGTAATTTTTAAACATTTAGATACTTTTAAGAAAGTTCAATAAATTTAAATTTCAGAAAAGAGTATTTTAGCCGAAAAGTTTATTATTAGATAATAAAATTATCATTTCTAGAAAATTTCTATTCTTATTCTTCAGTTAACAGAAAGTTTAAATATTCTTTACGAAAAGTAGTAATTTAAAAAGCCTACTCCAATAAAATTCAAAACTAGCAAATAAACGTGGATTTTATCAAACGTATATCTTCAATTCCGGGAAACAAATGGTAACCGCAGGAAACGGGCTGCCAGTTTTCAAAAATCAAATATCGGAAAGATATCAGCGGCATCGATCAAACTCGATGTCTTTCGCGCTAAAACTTGCCGCGGCCGATAAAAACCCGTTGTATCGACGTTTTGCAGATGCGAGTACCAAGATTACATAAGGCAAATAGAAATGATCCCGGCGCTTCCGCCGCCGGCGGTGCTCGGTCTGAACATGAACGCCGGCATTACCCGCGACCTCGAAATCACCAAGAGCTTCTTCGACGCGCTCAATAGTTTACAGGTAAGAGCGATCTTTATTTCTTGCCTGTATCGGAAAGCTTTCGTTCAAAGCGAAATTATAAGAATCAAGCTATGGTCAATTTTAACCATTCGAGCGGCTTGTGAATCAAATTGACCCAGTCCTTGTAAAAAGCTCCATATCTTGCATAAATTTTCGTTTAGTTATGCATTTTGTTTAGGTACCAAAGACATTATATTTGTGCTTAAACATTATATAAATGCATTCTTGAGACATTGACGCTTATTCGTTAACTTTTTGGTAATTCTATAACTGATAATTTCAAAATTATAGCCACTCAAAAATGAGTATGGGTCAAATTGGCCCAGTATGTATCCTCGATCGAACAAATAAGCGTGGCCTCGAAGGCTCAAAATTGTCTCTACAATTTCTCTAATCCCAAATCGCTCTGCCAAAAAACAAGGGCGGAGCGAGCCTCGGCGACGCGTCCAAGCAAGACATGCTGTTACTCAACATGAAGGCGGACATCTACGACCGTCTGCCGGATCTGTTCGACCTGGAGGAGGCGCAGAAGCTGCACCCGGCGCTGTACGAAGAGTCGATGAACACCGTGCTGATACAGGAGATGGAACGATTCAACAAGCTACTGTCCGAGATGAGGGCCTCCCTCACTATGCTCGAGAAGGCCATCAAGGGCTTGATTGTCATGACGCCTGATCTTGAGGTCAGTCCTCGTAAACGCTCCGCTTTCAGGGCCTTTAGGCCGGTGTTTTAGTTTTTATTAAGGGGCGAAAGTTTATTGCGCAATTTCAGTTTGTTTATACGGGTATTTTTAGGGGGGTTTTTGTCAAAATTAATAAGAATAATTAAAAATTTAAGTCCAAAGTTAATCTTAATTTAAAGAAAATTCTCTAAAATAGTAAAAATGATTTCAAATTTAATGTTTAAATTTTTTATCTAATTTGTTGGAAGAAATAATAAGCAGTATGCAAAATGAGGTATTTATGGTAGTGAAAATATTTACTGAAGGCTTTTATCATGCTGGAAATGTAAGTAGTCCATCCATTAGCACGGCTGCAGCATCTGGAATATTGGAAATCGAACGCTATTACCCATAATTATTCGTTCTTTTAATTTAAATCTGGTTTTTATATTGAAAAATATTATATTTGTAAATTAACCACGTGCATATAGTTTATTGAAAATAGATGCTTAAATACGACTGCAAATATTAAATTTAAAGCTCATTTAAAATAAAATTATTCACATTTCTCATTTAAATAATTAATCCTCTTTAATTTTGCACTATATACGAAGGGTTTTTTTAACGCTTTCAAACCGCGCAATAAACTTTTTTTACGACCGATGGAATTAATTAGACGTGCTTCATTCAACTCCCATCGAACGAGGAAGCAATCGAACGCGAAAAATAACGTTTACTTCCTTTCTTCGAAACGCCGCGCGTATTGCTTTAAAACTCGATCGTTACCGTAAAATGCAAGTCACGTACCCGCATATTTTTCAAACAAACTCAGCGGCCATCGATTTACTGCACGCGCAATATCCACCGACGGCGGCCCCTCACGACTAAAGTTTCCGAAAATTTATTCGCAGACCATGTCGAACGCGATGCTCGCCGGCAAGGTGCCACCCTCCTGGATAAAATCGAGCGCCTATCCGAGCCTCAAGCCCCTCATGGGCTTCGTCCACGACTTCCTCGAGCGGCTCAAGTTCTTCCAGAATTGGATGGACCACGGCAAGCCGCCCACCTTCTGGATATCCGGGTTCTCGTTCGTGCACGCCTTTCTCACCGGCGCCACGCAGAATTACGCGCGCAAGTACAAGATTTCGATCGATTTGATTGGCTTCGATTTTGAGGTGAGACGCTGGGGGTTGAAGATTGTCGGTTGGGATTTTGGCAGATGGTAGGGTGGTTGGAACGCTAATTTAGTAATGAGACCGTTATTTTTGTTTTTAACGTTTTAATATAGAAAGATTTACGAAGAATTTGAAACGTTTTAGTTTTTAAATTGTCAATGCTTTTGTTTCACGAATATCAAATGATTCCAACGTTTAAAAGGATCTTAAGAATGGTAGAAAAACAGTGAAACGATGAAAAAGCTTATCGTATAAATAATGCTCGTCGAGATAAGAGCTTAATTCTCGCTATTTAAAAAGTAACAGTCATTAAGATAGTTTGAGGCAAATGAAAGTATAAAGTAGATATCTTTATACTTGTTAGTGTTTACTTTATTCGGAGCAAGGAAGGTAGAATTACCGTTCCTTAAACTTTAATTATTCCGACGTCGAGAACTGCATCAAAATTTCAGTTTAACCAGAATTCTTTAAAAATATCAAGATTTTCAATTGAAGTCTCCTCGAAAATGTACATTAATTTCTGAATTATTAAATTTAAATATTTTTTATTAATTACTCTTGAATAATTATCAAATAATCGCACAACGTGTTTTAATATAAGAGCACGTTAATAATGATAATATTCATCGCGCTCTGAATTATTAAACTAATTCATTACCGTGTAACAGCAGCAATAATACATGATAATACATGCTGAATCCTAAAATCCTCATATTATAATAGTTAATGCACATAATTATAACAGTAATTCAAATAATAACTCGTCGCAAACAGCAGAAATTTTAATTCGCTCCAAAAATGAACAGTCCCCAATACCCTCGAGCCAAGCAACAAAACTCCAATAATCGAACGTCCCTTTAAGGTTCTGCCGATGTACGACTCGCCGGAAGGTCCCGAAGACGGCGTCTACGTGTACGGCATGTTCCTGACCGGCGCGCGCTGGGACATCGACTCGATGATCCTGGCGGAGGCCCACCCGAAGGTGCTCTTCGACGCGATGCCCCTCGTCTGGCTGAAGCCCGTCAAGAGCAAGGACCTCGAGGAGAAGCAGCGCTACAACTGCCCGCTCTACATCACCTCCGAGCGCTTCGGCACCCTCAAGACCACCGGCCACTCCACGAACTACGTGCTGTCGATACTCCTGGACACGGACCTGCCCAGCTCGCACTGGATCAAGAGGGGCGTGGCGCTGCTCTGCCAGCTGGACGACTGAGCGGAGGGGGTTTGGTTTTTTTTTTTTTTTATTTTATTTTATCTTTTTTTTTCTTTGTGAAGAATGCCGGTCAAAATTTTGTTTCTTAAGAATGGGAAACGCGATGTTTTGATAATGAATTTTTGACGGGGACGGGAAATTTGTAAGTGTGTATTTTTTATATTCTGTTTACAATTTGTGGTACTTTACGTCAATTTTTTTAAGGATGAATCAGTGCACTTGACAAGTGTTTGTATCGTATTTTAATCGGCATTAAATGTAATTAAATGAAATAGCCGAATGGGCGGATTTTAGTGTTTAAGGTATTATTTTATACTTGTTGAGTCTCGTTAAATAAAAACGTTAGATTGTCTTTCAGCTGTATTTTATTTCGAATCTTTTAGAGACCTTTTATTTGCGAAGAGATGCAGGCCGTATTTTGATGTTTATTTCAAGAGAATCGATACAATCGCTGTATAAATATAAACGTTAAAAACAGAAATTTAATGTTCTTGTTGAAATATCAGGTTTTTTTAAAAAGAAAGTTTCCGCAGTTCGAAAAGCATATATTTTTTTATCGGTATACTCTTGAATAAACAGTAAAATTTCAATCAAATAAAGATAGCCAACATGATTTTCTCTCGAGAATAGAATGCAATCAAATTTGCGGTATATTTAGATTAGATTTACTTACAATTTAGAGGAATATCAACAAAACACGATGGCTTTTCTAGTTTTTGTGTGCCCTCTGTAAATCAAATATAGAAGAAATCCATTTGTACTTTAATTTCAATATGTAGTCGTATTTTCTATTATTTACATCAATAAAGATGATAAATTGAGAGTCGTAAATATTTTGCTTCGGCTGACGACATATTTAATGTTGTAAATACTTGAACTCAATTTTTTAACGAAAATCCGTAATCTCGAATAATTTAAAGAAATCATCAAACAAACTCCAATATCGGGCAGCGCCGTCGGAAATGTTTGTGAAATAAACATTTCGAAAATGCATTATTCACGACCAATTCTTCAGAAGTGAGTTCAATCGATGTCTATTTATAAAATTTTACGAGATCTCCTACTGGCTTTAACGTTACTTTTGAAAGGAAAAGACGCATTTTTCACGGAGCGGACGATGATTTGCCGTTCGTTTCGTCGATGGCGGAAGAATTAATTGATTTCGAAAGTGGTTTTATTAACTGCGAGGGGGATCGGCGACGCAAGATTTTTTTTTTTTTTTTTGCAGCTGGAAGTATTCCAAAATGTGTATTATGCTTAAAATTGCCAATTCCCGAGATGCACGCCAGAAAGGATTACACTTTTGGCACAGTTCGCTACAAGTCGAAACCGCGTATTATGCAGATGTTTTATTATTTAACTTGGGGTCTCTGAACTTGAGCATTACTCTTTTCTATGTGCGAATTCGATGACAAGTCGTCGCCGCCGGCCGTTAATTTTGCAGTTTGTCCAATTTAAAGCTGTTTTTTTTGCATTTTATTGCTGATCGTTAATAAGGGCACAAAATTTTGTATGTATTTCGTCTTTACAAACTATTTTTTATGAAAGAAGTTCAGTTATTCTACATAATTTATATAGTTAAACGCGTACTAGGGCTGATTATACGGTATAAAAATAAGAATATGTAAAATCGTTTCTATAATAAGTATGGGGCTGCACGTTTTAATTTTAGAAAAAATATTTATAACGTTTGTCCTTCGCCTTGCAAGTTTAATAGAGTGCCTTCGACACGTGTTTGTTTACTTCTCCGTACAAATTTATATGCAATTCTGTACGCTTTTACATAAAAAAAAGTCATTGTAAGTTGTAAACTACTTTTAAATTGAAATTAAATTTGCAAAAAAAAACACAATAAATAAGATTTTTCGCATCTATTTCTGATGAAAATAGATTTTAAGTAAAGTAAATCGAATTGTAAAAGATGCAAATTACTTTTAACTTCTTATTACACTTATTGTATTAAAGGAGATTGGTTCTTAGCTCGGATTTTAATTGTACTCATCTAAGCCCTTTTACTTCTAAAGTCTTAAATGAGCTTATTTTACAGTTAAAACTACGGTTCGATTTTCCTTTAGTAGTTCAAAGTATTTTTTACCTAACTTTGTAAGAAACTCCGAAAATAATCAATAAAAGCAACGCTATTCTAACAATAAACAACCCCGAGTACTTCATTACCCATCTGTTTTTTCGACCTACTCGTAATATCAAACGACGTACTTTCCAGACCTCTCGCAGTCCAAAAAACCACTCGAGAGAAAAAAAAAGCGGCCCCGCACAAAAGCCCTCGCTCTCTCTCTCTCTCTCTCTCTCGACTCCCCAAAAGTGTCCCCGCCGAGGGGTTCCTTGACCGGCGCATCCACTCCTGCCTCGCTCCCAAAGCCGGCAGATGCGCGCCACTGGCCGCGAGAAGGACGCCGCTACTCCGGCAGGAAGAGAGGGAGAGAGAGCGAGCCGAGTTGCGCGCGGCTATACTCGCGCGATTTCCACACAGTCCGGCTTTTCGGCTCGCGTTTTCTGTCTCGCTCGTCGGCTCTCTCTCTCTCTCTCTCTCTCTCTCTGGTAGTCTGCTCCCGGCACATGAATTATTATGGCGCTTCTCCATCGGCCGCGATGCCGATTACGGGCGCGGAGCGCGAGTAAATAATGGAGCGGATATATATGCCGAAATGAGGAGTCCCCCCCCCCTTCAAGTAATGAATGCGCTCGACGAGCCCGTATTTCGTCCCTCCGGGACGTAGTTCTCTAAACGCATTGTCACTTCGAGTGCAGGTGAGATTTCTGATGCCGTGAGAAAAGGATCATTCCAATTGGATTTGCGGTCGATGTACCAGGCGGTTCTGCATTCACGATTTAATACTCAATTTTTGGTTTTCCTTTTGCGACCAATGACGGTTACCGTTAATTTTTTTTAATGTAAGCGCAGGTAATTACGTTTATACGCGATGTTTTCGTAAGAAAATCGGAATGTTTTTAAAGTTCGTACAGTTACATAGAAATTGGATTATTAGAGAAGTTTTTACAGCTTGTACGAGCAGTTACTTTTGCTAAAGTTTTACTTTTGAGGAGATTGAATTATTCATTAATGTCGTAGCAGGATTCTTACTTCTTTGTAAAAATGTTCAATTTGCCAGAAACATTTCTCTTCGACAAAGGGAAGATCTGTCAAAAGGGACTGTAGCTTCAAAGAAAACTTCGCTGCAACTCATTAGAAATATTTTCTTCCAATTTCTCTGCTTGTTATCGCTTGCAAAACTCGGCGAAAATTATCTAAATTGTTTCAATTAACATATATTCCGTTAAAGAAAAAAGTTACTTTTGTATTCACATCGCGCGTAAACGCAAGATAAAACAAATACTCCAATTTTTCAGTCAAAAAAACTCGATAAATAACAGTCAGCTGGAAATCGCCACCGTTTCCCAGCGGCGACATCTTGAAAAACTAGCATCATCTTCCAAAACGCCGGCCCATAAATTCGCCAAGCCACTCGACCTCCGAAGCCTCGCGTAAAATTTAAAAGCCCAGGCAGTCGGAGCTGCGGAAAGGCCGCGGGGCCGGGTTGGGTAAGCGCAGCTTAACTCTCCAGCCTTCGCCGAGCTCGGCTCCGCCGGTTGAGCTCCACTGTCTCTTTCTCTCTCTCTCTCTGCCGCTGTACTCCATCGTACGGAACCTCGGCCGGAGCAGCGGCGCGCTCTCTTTGCGGAGAGTAGGGAGCCCCGGCTCGCATACCTCTCTCTCTCGCTCGCACACTCGTCGCCGTCGCGCACAGTGCTCAGTGTGCGCACAGGGAACGCGTGCGCGCGTGCGTGTCGACGTCTCACACGGGCACGCGTCGCGTCTTCCAAGTCGATTTCTCTCTCTCCCGGCGAGAGAGAGAGAAAGAGAGAGAGAGAGAGAGCCCCGCCCACGGAGAAGGCAGCCCTCTCGCCGCCGCGGTCCCCAGGAGTCGCAGGCGGGCGTAGGCCCCCGAGTGCGCGTCGGCTACGTCGTCGCCGTCGGCCGAGCAGGAAAGGATAGGACGGGCGGACGGAAAGAGAGAGAGAAAGAGAGAGAGAGAGAGACAGAGAGAGGGAGCGCTGATCAATGAACTCTGGCGGCGGCGGCGCTGCGCGCTCCGACACACAGTCGCGCGTTCCTCGGTGCTGCGTGAAGCTCGCGAGTGTGCCCGTAGTTATGCTGGAGCCAGTGCCGCTTCCTCCTGGGCCGCGCTGAACGGAGAGCCGACGAGACCGACGAGGAGAGAGTCCCAGTCGACCTGCGGAAGGTATTGTTTTTGTTGTCGGTGCACGGAGAGATCGATATCCGCGAGCTGCGGCGCGGGGAAAAGGGTGAGGCTGGTGTTGTATTTTCGCCGGCGGGTTTTATGTAATTGGCTGGACGCGAGAGAGAGAGAGAGAGAGAGAGAAAGGGTGGAATTCGGATGATTCGTCGCCGCGCCGCGGCCGAGGCTGCTCGTTCCTCTAGCGGGGATCGGCCGCCGAGGTGCGTAAACAAAAGGTTGGAAAGATTACGAGTAAGGCGAGAGAGGCCGGGTAATCCGGAAGAGTGTATGTAAGGGGCGCCGCTGACCGGGAGGAGCTGTGGATTTGAGTGTCTCGAGAGGAGCTGGAGATTTTTCTGTGCGAGAAAAATGTATTTGAAAACAGTGCTGTTATATATAGGTGTGTAGAGAGGTGCACCGCGAGGTGGAGTAACTTTATCTTTTCCGCCAGATATCTGGCATCGCCGAGATGCTTTAGAGATTTATCTCGCCGGCAGTGGCAATATTTTGACAATAACCGTCGGGATCGTTGTAAGAGTAAAGGAAAGTTGGCTCGCGTGACGAAGCGAGAGTTAAAAACGAGAGTTTTAACGCTAACTTGATTGACGAAACTTTTTGATTCGGCTTTCACTCGGCTTGTGTGCTGCCGTGAGTCACCTATAATTTTTAAAATGTCTCGAATGCGCGACGGAGCGGTGTGTATACTGTCTGCTTTTGTTGCGAGCACCAATTTTGGCAAAGAATTTGCAAAATTTTCAACTCTACTTTCTCTGACAGAAAAAACGTAAGATGCCAGCGCGATATTTTAGAATTAAAAATGAAATTTTTTACTACAAATATGCTTCTACCAGGTTGCAAAGTGTATCACATCTACTTAGTCACTTGAGGACCATCAAATGCATCAATACAAACTTATGACAAAGTTTATTACGTCCAAAAACTTGATTATCGTAAGAAATAGATTCCGCTGCAAAATAATTCAGTTTTGGGATAGGTTAATTAATGTATGCAAACATAATTTTCATTAGAGGGGTACACGCCGAACGGGCGACAGACGATTGCATTTGCAAATGCAATGCGACTGCATTGGGGTGGGACTTTGTGGACATACTTCATTTCATGGGTGTCGAATGAGACCGCAATAAAAATAATTTCAAGTTGATTTCTTGAAGATTTATTGTTTTTGGGTGTTATTTTTATGATGGGTAATTAAATATTTCAGTTTTTTTTTCAACCGCACGGATCGTTTATTATTCTTTTCGTTAAGCTTTAATTAATGCGGTTCAATATATGCTGCAAAGACAATAAAAGTTTTACGACTGAAATATTTAAAAGTGCATTTTACAGTCGCTGAATAATTGCATTAATAAATTAAGCTAATTTCCGCGAGAAGATCAAAGCCTCGTTATAATTAATTTTCACGTATACGTCGAAAAAGATTTGTAACATATATTTATCTTGACAACGCAAATCATCCATCTTAAATATTTTGATTTAAAAGCGAGTGTCTGTTTCGTATCAAAATATAGTACAGGAAGCGCTGAATAATTTCGAAACTACTAAGAGCCCGATGTGCGTTGATTCGAATACTAAAGACTAGTCAATGGGTCATTCACTCGAATATTTTGAATACTAATTTATTGTTATTTATAGCTTTACTGTGTGATGAAATGGATACAATTTGAACGATAATGATTTAAAGCCCCTTTGAGGTTTAATTTAAAAGTTAGACTCCATATTCGGTTTGATGGAAGCGTTCAGTTTTGCGAAAAAAAAACTGATACGGAAGTTTGCCCCGCACTCTTTTCGAGCGGATGAAAAGAACTTTTTTTTAAAAAAAAAAAAAAAAGTTTCGCGCTGTTAAATTTATACGGAACTTTTCGCAAATGTAATTTTACATGGAATGAAATCCATCCATCTGCCTTTTCACACCGTGTAATTTGAACGATGTTTTATCTTATTTGGAAGTTCGAAATTTGAAATACTGAAGCTGCATCTCGACTGAAAGTTTTAGCACTTCTTTTACAACTGATATAAGCCTTTTCAGAAGGTAGCTTAATTCAAGTTTCATGGAAGCGTAGCGCGGAATCAGTGTACTGCATGCTTTTATACCCACGATTTATATACATCTTGCTCCGTTTTATGGTTTAGCGAACTATTTTAAAGTATTTAAATGGAATACTGTTGAATGTTCAATTTATGATTAAATTTTATACTCGGAGAGTTACAAATTGCAGTTTAAAGTTTGTTCAAAAGTTTCCCGGAACTTTATTTTCGTAAAATAAAAATTGAATTTTGAAAATGTTGGTTTCGTCTTGCCCCGTTTTATAATTAAACTTTATAATATAATTAGAGAATTATAAATTTCTAAAATTTGTTGAAAAGTTTCCCGGAATTTTATTTTTGTAAAATAAAAATTTAAATTTGAAGAAAAACACGAACTATTTTAAAGTATTTAAATTCAATAATGCTGAATGTTCAATTTATAATTAAATTTTATAATTAGAGAATTATAAAATGCAGTCTAAAATTTGTTGAAAAATTTCCGGGAACTTTATTTTCGTAAAATAAAAATTTAAATTTAAAGGTGTTCTGAAAAACTCTAAATTGCTCTACCTGGAAATAAACTGTTCGTATTAAATTTACCTGGTTCTACCTAATAAAATAATTTTTAACTTTTTAGCATAAATTTAAAACTTTAAATTTCCAGAGCAAAAGTTGTGCACTGATGATCTTGCTGAATTTTTTGCTAACTTTAAAAATGCAAAAATATTCAAACTTTTTCATAAATGTAAACTTTATATAAGGTTTAAAAAACTTAACAAACTAAGTTAAATGCCATTTTTAACAGAATTTGAAGTTTTATTAATTGGATCGCTAATTAAAAAATTGCGTTCGTTTTGCTGTTTTCGCTGTTTTTCGAATTATTTTAGATCTATGAAAGTTGAAATGGAATATATATTCGAATGTTCACTTTTATTCTTTTGAAAGACGCTAACTAGCATTAATCTATTTTAAGACGTTTATTTAAAGAGTTTATTAAACATATAAATATATTAAACATATTAAACATATACTTCATATAATGGTATTAAAAAAATGCAAAAATAAAATAAAACTCTCACATCTAAATAACTTTGTTTTCGTTATCTTGATTAAAACAGATATGGGTCAGGTTCCTTTAATGCTTTAAAAGCAACAATTTTCTTATCTAAAGATATTTTGTTTCCAAAGCTCCGAGACCGTTGTAGTGTCTCTGTATCAAACTAACAGTTAAACTTTAGTAATTAACTCCGCCTAAATTGAAAGCCCGGTTCTGCAAATGCTGACTCCTCCAGCATGATTATTATATATATATATATATAACGAGCTCTCGAATAATTAAAGTATCTGGACTCGATTAAAGCTTATCCCAGAAAAAAAAAATGTGTTCCATTTTTCGAGTTTAGGCATTCTTAATTGGCCGCGCGACGAACGGCATTTTGCGCTCCTCGAATTTTCAAAAGTCGTTAGCGACTTTCCAGACGCCGGGAAACAGTTGCACTCAATGAAAACCATTCTGCAGCTAATTAAGCGCAATCCTAGTCCTTTTTACTCTAAGCGCGCATACCTCAAACAAAGAGCACTGTGGCCCGCTTAGGGAGCTTCTTGGACGCGCGGCGAGAAAGAAATTTACATAATTGTTGATAATGAGAATTTTTGAAAGGCCTTGTAAAATCATAGACTAAATAAATTAGGTCTGTATGACTTATACAATTAGAATAAATGAATTAGCTTTGAAAATTTAAAGTTTTAGGAAAATTAGTGTAACGTAATCTGATAATTTTTATTACGTAACTCACACTTAAAAATTCTGATATGAAATACTTTTACATTGTTTGCTGTTATATTGTGCAGACTCAGTTCCCGTGATAACTTACACGTTCACAAAAAGAGCTGCAGTCGTTAGATTTTTCTCGAGCGCTGCGTTTTATGCACACCGAGGAACACCCGAGCATATTCGAGGGGTTGGCAGAATTGATTTGCTTCCCGACGTAATTCGTGTTTCTCGACCAGGGCGGCGTTCGATTTTCGCGCGCCTCCTTTTTAGCGCTTTATTTCTCGGCCGGCCTGCGGAATCGGAATTCCCTCGTTTTTTTTCGGCAAGTAATCGACACGTCGGATAAAAAAAACTGTGCTGAATCGATAGACGCGCGAACTCGACTATTTTTAAACAGATGGATGGTGACGCTCGCGCGACTTTTCGTCGTGTCAATCCAATATTGTGTTTACGGCGAAATCGGTGTAACGACTGGCGATTGACGGTGCTGGCTTTTCAATCGGATCGCGACTTTCATTCGGGAATGAAAATTATTAAATTTAACATGTAAAGCGATACGAAGTCGTGTAAAATGATATATGTTATTGGAAATGCGTCAGAATAATATTCGAATTTATTTAACCGATGATAACTTTGCATTTTGCACAAAAATATACAACGCAGATTTATGTGAAGATAATAAAAGGTAAATAAATAATACAATATTGTTTTATAATAATTTTGCTTTATCTGAAAGAGCTTTTCTGCCTTTTATATTAATTATTATTGATTTATCTTAATACGGGCTTTTAATCATAATAACATTTTTTATAACATCAGACGAAAAATTTTATTTCGGCTCCCATCGGACTTTACTCTTTAAAAAAAAAAAAAAAAAAATTAATTTTTAATTAGCTCAAAGTGTTCTGCTCTTAGTGCAGCGTATAACGGTAGACCAACTTTTTATAATACTGGCGCTCTCATTATTTACATAAAATTATCATTGAATTAACTGATGTGCAGCTATGTAATTATGCTTTTTCTCCAGTCCTTTTTGCTGCAAGCTGCAAAAGGCCTTACAGTAACGTTTAGTTTAGACGTCTGACTGGTTAAATTTGTAAAACAAATATACCTGCTCTACCTGAAGAAAAGTTTTTCGAAATGAAATTACCTTCGGAGAAACATTAAGCGCGCAGTAACACAGTTTTATACTTTTTGTTTTCTTGTGAAAGCCGTGAAAGGTTTGATTTTCTTTTTTTCAAACTTTTATTACAGCGAACAATAATAAAATAATAACATTGGCTTGAAAGCAGCTTTTATTAAAGTTAAAAGTTGCGGAAAAAATGAACAATGCAAGAAAAATTTACAACGCCTAAATGAATAATTTCAAGTAAATATATATAAAATCAATATTTTTAAACCTTACTACAAAAGCAACGATGAACTGATAAAGCATAACAATCAGAATCAATATTTTCTAATTGGACAAACGCCAATCGTAATTATCAATTCGCAGGCGATCCCACAACGTAACATATATATATTATATATATATATATATAATTACGCCATTCCAATCAAGGCGATATCCGCGCGAACGAAAAAAAGCGAGTAGATTATATTTCTCTTCGCGGCGCGCTCGGCTTTTAACGAGAAATATCGCAACAAGGCGTTCGCACTCCGCGAGTGCAGCGAAAGTTTGAGCGACGATGCGCGCGCGCTTTTACTGCATTTTCTATCATCAGAAATCAGTTATCGGTTTACGGTCGAAAGTCCGGACATTTTAGTCGGGCGAAATTGAAATCGTCCTATCCTAGAATCTAGTTGAGTCTGCGTCATTTTTAAAACCTCGGATGATTATTTTGTGTGTCAGGTCCGTCGAGGCCTGATTTCGAGTTTACTTTGTGTGTGCAGGAGTGCTTGATGGATTTATGAAGATTGTAGTTGGAAGCTTTAGTAAGTCTTTGAATGGAAATCATTGAATAATAAACTTGGGCGAAGAGGAGAGAATGGTGATTCATTTGTTTATTTTACTTTCGGCTCCGATGGAGAAGATCGCGGCGATCTCTTGTTAAAACGATGCCTAATGAAACTTAAAAGATGCAATTGCTCAATTTACGATGCGTTAAATAAAATCTGTGTCGCAATTTAAATATAGAAATTTAGACAAATGAATTCACATAAATCTGTGTCACAGCATTGGATATTTACATTTGAATATATATCATGCGGCACAGCGAGTTTTTCCTGCGCAAGTACACACACACAGACACACACCGAGGCAGAAACAAGCCGTCGTTTGAAAAATGTCGGGTATCTTGACCCGCAGTTTTTACACCACTTTGCCAGATCTAAAAGAACCCCGGGAAGGAAGGAAAAACATCAAAGTCACGACTCTGTGATATGCGAGATATATTTATGTGCGTAATAAAAAGTCATTTACAGTTCTCGTACGTTTCTTACCTAGCCTCCGCGTACACAGATTATCTCTGCTATAAAAACTAACGGCTCGCCGGTTATCTTATGCCGGTGCATTATTTTAAACTTTCATTTAATACTTGACCGTGGTTCGAGAAAATTTTTCTTCTGCATTTAAAACTTATCTAATTTATCTAAATGAAACGATAACGAAAACGGATATTCTCTAGAAAAAACAAAAGTCGCTAAAACAAGAGTTAAGTGACCCCTTTGGCCGTTAGCATGTTCAAGCGTGCCCGCAGTAAAAAAAAAAGTATAAGCACGAAAAATCGCGGAAACTTTCCGGCCGTCGAGCCGCGCAGGCAGCGATTCAAAATATCCGAAGAATCCGTGAAATTCCCGTCGCCCGTCTCCCGCTTGATTATACGGGGAAGAGGCGCGCATCGGCGCGGCGAGGTGCAAAAAAAAAGCAGCCGAGAGCCGCTGCGCGCACAGCATAGAAATCCAGCGAAATGAGGAAACTGGAAAAGCGGCGAAAAAGTCGAGAGAGAGAGAGAGAGAGAGAGTCCAATTAAGAATGGCGTGTCTGCCTTGCAGGCCTTCTCCGCGAAACTACTCCGCTTCTGTCTCGGGTATAGTATTCGGGAAAAAGGGAAAGGGACCGGAGGAGGGAGAGGGAGAGGGGAAGCGTTGCACTTCGCGCGCGGGGAACGCGGGATTACGTAACGCGCTTTGGCTCGCCGGGGGAAAATGATACGTTTTGATTAGGACGCTGCGCGAGTTCGGGATAAATGTGGAATAATGGCCGAATGCAGCGACGGGTAATACTATAAGTACTTTCGCATGACTCTGTTAGCCGAGCTGAAATAAATTCCTATTTTGAGTGGAGTTTATCTTCGTTTTGAATGCGTTCGGAGAATTCGAGTGGGCTGAGTATTTTTAATTGAGAATAATTTTCGAGCTTAGATAATAATTTTCTTTGCGAAATCAATTTATTCCGCTGAAATAATTTTGAAAGATGTTTTTAATTTGTTTAGAATTTTTCTTTGTAAAACTTTATATTTTAAAAAATTATTTATATATTTTTTTTTAATTTTAGGTCAAAAAGTAAATGTAGGTTAGTAGAATGAATTTTAGAAGAAGTTCAAGTTACATTCATGTAATGTCTTTTAAATTAATGTTTAAGTGAGCAATTTTACTACGTTTTTTACTTTCTTTTTGAAGCACTTTTAAATTAAAGATTTACGCATTTGATTCAAATAGACTATACCAGGTCAAAAGTCAAAGAGTTAATCAAATCTCACTCCCATTCGCGAAGAATATTGTCTTAATGAATAGCAATTGGGGTTATGTTTCAAAAGAACAATCCTAGTCAGTGTCCGTTTCTAAAATGTACTCGTTTCTGTCGTAAGTACCATATTTTTACGTAAATTCTTGATTTTTCAAACTTTTATTATTCTTTGAAAAAATTCTACAGGCTATGTTAAATAACCACAAACAAAAAAGGAAATCCAGATAACTTGAATGCGATCGTTGTGAAACAGATATCGTATGGAAACGAAAACTTATATTCATGTGCATTCATGCGGCATAACATTGCTCTACAATTCGAAAAGAAAATGTCGTTAAAAATAATATAGGAAGTTCGAGCACTCCCGAAGAGCAACAGACAATAAGATAAGATAAGCAAGAGATAGATAAGTATGTTGACGTGCTTAAAAACGCCGAAATGGTAGTTTAAGAATTTTACTGTGGAGAAAGGTTCGAATTCACGAATATAGTCGCGAAAGACGCTGATAAAGTTCGTCCGCTTCAAACGAAATCTTTTAAATATAATTTAAATGGTTTTAGAACGAGTTGGACGTACGTTTAATAATGTTGAAAGTAAAAATGTGAAATTTTCACTGTGAAATATTAAAAATATTTCCATAAAAACAGAAATAACAGATTTGTTGCCTTTTTTTTATTCTTCTAAAACGAGAGTACATGCCTTATTCAAGGTGCACTGCTCATTTTGCAGCTGGGAATTGCAAAGTTGTATTAGTACGAAAACGTCGCTTTTAATCCATAATAAAATTGTCGCAAATTACTTGCACAAACAAAATTAACTTTTTTTATGGTTTTCAGTAGGTGCAGTATTAATAGCAGAACAGTTTATTTGTAGATATAAGTTATTCTAATTTAAACAACAAGTCAAATAATTTATTTGTGTTTATTACTTTGTTATGAAATTGCATAACTTCCGCAGTGTACGTAAAACGAAAATAATGAAAAAAGTAGTTGGATGTTTGCAGATTGATAAATTCTTTGGCATCTGGCAGCAGATTCTTCTTAGAAAATTATTCTTGCACTCGTTATATTACGCAACATTTGCGCATTGTCTTTGAAATTATTTGCAAAGCTTCTATTGCGGTGCTTAGATTTAAAGAAGGAAGTACCTGATTTAACTAAATTCCAATTTTACAAGACACTATTCAAACTCTCTACACATACTCATTTACAGCGCCAACGGTGACAATGTTTAAGAAACTCCCTTTAATCAAACCTCAGTTCCAGCGCCTGTTTCAAAATCCACGCCTTCCTAATTAAAACGCGCGTTTCGAAAACGCCATTCTCTTACGCATATTATTATAATACGCCGCGGGGGGACAAAGCAACCGGCGGCGGACAAACAAAGCTCTCCGGCTCGGCGGATGGAAATAAAAAAAGGACGACTCGGTGTTCGCGCGCGCGACAGTCGATAAGGCTCTCGCGTTAAATAAAAGGAAATGAAGTGCGCGGAAGAGGGAGAGAGAAACGAGCGCAACGTCCCGCCGCGTTACGACTCGTAATCAGCGTCCACCTATGCGCGCGATCGACTGCGCGTTACACAAAAAAGCAGTGCGTGGGCGTGCAGCGCTCGATCGCGCGCACCGCTCTCTTACGCGATCCCCGCGCCGCGGAAGCTTTCGTTGCGTTTGTTGCCGCAACGCAGACCGGTGGAAAATTCCGCGCGCAGCGTCGATTTTTTCGAGGCAGGACGTTTCATCGGTTTTTAAATTGAAGCTTTGAAGCGTCGCGCATGAGTGCACGCGTTGGTTTTTACTTTGTAGTTTGGGGAGAGCGGATGAATCGGAGAGCACTGATCTGAAATGCGGTGCAAGCGATACAAATATCATAGTTAAAAAGACTCCTGTAAAAATCTAAAGATTAATTCACAAGGCAAATCTGTCAATGCACTCAAATAATTTTTAAAAAGGCAGGCTAGTTTGTTCGTATATAAAATTGTTCCGCAGTTCTTTTCATTAATTTCAACCCTGCTTGCGAGGGAAAAGCGGCAGCCCGGTGGTATGCTAAGTTAAAGTGCAAATTTCAATTGCGTCGTTAAAAATTAACGATTCTGTTATGAGGCAATACCTGGCGGAACATTAGCTTTAAAGAGGTCTAAAAATAATTGTATTAACGTGCAGCAGGATTATGTTTTTATTTCAAGGATAACGCCGGTAAACCCCGACTTAAGCTCCACTTTTTGATTTCTTTTAAGCAAGGATTAACCTTCGATAAAATATCGATTGCACGTCTTTATATAAAAATAAATCCTTGAAAATTCATTTGTCCCATCAAAGCAAGTAACAGGATTAAATTCCACGCACAATTACTCCCGTAAGAAGGCGATTCGCAACTAATACTTAATTTTCCAATTAACTCTCATCAATTCCGCCTGTTTCGCCCCGAAAAATCGGGCGCCGACGCCCGAGTTATCTGAGCAAACAGAGCGTGACTGGCAAAGGATCCAACAAGCCGTCCGTCCGAGAAAATTCAATCCGGCCCCGTCCGCGTGCAGACTCGCGAGGGAACCGCAAGCTCGCCGCATCCCTAGACAGACTGCCCTGAAAAATTTAGACAGCTTCGTCCGGCCGAATCGATTTCTTCCGTGCGCCGCTGCCGACGGCGCTTTTTTTTTCTGCCTCCTCGCCGCGACTCGGAGCTCCCAGAAAATCGATCCTCTCTCCCTTCGCTCTCGTTTTCCTCCTCGGCGATTTAGGGCTCGGCCGGGCGCGGCGCTCGTCGCCGGCTCTTCAATTAGCTTAAAACAGCCGCGCGAGAGAGGGATTTCCAATCGAATTAGGGGCCATTTTTCGGGCGACGTTGGCCAATTTCCTCTTGGGTACCCCTTCTTTTTTTTTTAGGGGAGGGGGTATCGGCGCGGCCGGCAGTTTTTTCCCGTTTGCGATGACGGCTCGGAATTTCAATTGGACTGAATTTCCTTTTATCGACTGGTTTTTATAAACTGAAAATTGATTAAAATACGTGTGCTTGAGAGCGGTGTGAGGGAAGTTGATTGAAATATTGAAGTGATTCTGTTTTAAAACAGGTTTTAGAGGATTGATAGCGTAAAAATTGATAGCGAATCAAGAGACTGTTATTATCAAAAGAAGATAAAATTTCTGTCACTGAAAACTCGATTAGAGAGCTTCTTTTTATTAAATATGAATTATTGCAGCTCGGATATTGAAAGGGTAAATAGAACTTTGGGGATATTATGAATTTTGAATCAAGTGCAAATAATTATATTTGGTTCATATATTTCTGGTACACAATTAATTATGCAGTTTCACGCGACGACCACAAATTCCATTCGCATTTTGTCGCAAACCTGCGATTGAATCAAAAGCCGCAAATTATTACAAATAATAACAATAAATAAAGTGAATTATTTGACACCAGCCTCGCCGACATTAATTTGTGTTTAGTAAACGTTAACGAAAGCAATGTAAAATGTACACTGAGAAAAGTTTTAGGGTTAAATTTATTATAAAAAGTCGTAAAAATTACTATTTTCTTTTGTAAAGTTAGGACATACTCTTATTTTATCAATTTTTGCTAACTCAAATAGTAATTTTTATGAATGAGTTTAAATTTAAAAAAATTTTAATTTTATTTTCGTTGTTTGTATGTGAAGATTCTGGGGTAATAATGTAAAGACAATTAATTTTAAATTTAAAA
>UCOM01002333.1:0-27398 GCA_900474385.1 Ormyrus pomaceus | reverse complement strand
TTAAAGGCTTTTGACATGGCGAATAAGTGCGTATACACTTCGAATAAGTGAATTTTCACTTATTCTACTTTAGAGAGTTAGATGCTCTGCGTACGAATCTTGATTAAATCGTCACAGAAATTTGAAACAAACTCGTTTACTAACTGAACTCTGGAGTGGCAGAGTCAGTTGATTTTACGTCGATTGACATGACTACTGTGGATGGTCTTGCCCTTAACCTCAATCAATATTTATTACGAATATGCACAATTTGCTTGAATGCTCGAGCAAGACGCATTCTTTCTTTCTACAATTCATTTTTTTCCAACGCGGTTTTTCACTTTTACGAGCTCTTCACTATTTTGAATACGATTATAAACGTATAAACATCTTTCAAGGAGAGATTAATCATCCAACGATCCTCGAAATTCGGCTCGAACCAGTAAGCTCTCGTCATTCGAACCGCGAAAGCTTCTCGGGCCGCAAGTCGAAAACAGTCCTCGAGCCGGGGAGCCGCGCGATCATCCCGCGCCCTCGAATCTCAAGTCCCCCGTGTCTCCAGCCCAGCTACCTCTCGATGAAATTGCGCGTCGAGAGGCACTCGCTGCACGGCCATATTGCGTCGGCCGCGGCGGCGGCGGCGCTTTAATTAAATTGCCGTTGCGGCGCGCAAGCCGCGCGTAACAAGCGACGACACGAGACCGAGTGCCTTTGCTCCGCGCTGCGGACCGATACGTAACTTCGTTGCGTGGCGGCGCTTGGCTATTGTCGTGCCTTTTTCGCGCGTTTTCGGGCGCGGAGGGAGGAGGTACGCGAGGGACGCCAGCCAAGTTTTTGCAATGCGCGCGGGGTAAAAATATTGACTGGGCGAGCAGTGGATGTTGAGTTTCGGCGGGGAGGCAATTTTGAATAATGAAATTGGGTTTGGGGCAACGTTGGTTAATCGTAAGAAGAGAATGTAGTTTTTTATTAATATTATTATTATCGATATTAAATCACGGTAAATTTCGTTGCGAATTTTTCGTATATTAAAAATTATTATAATAATTTAAAAAATGTCTCTTTTGATCTTGCGTAAAAATGTAATTTTAAAATAATATAAAAAGCATCAAGGTTTTCAACTTGACAAGGATATGCTTTTACAAGGATGTTACAATACTTTCAAAAATTTCTTTGACCAATATATTGAATTAAAAATATTCAAAGTTCTTAACCTTGAAATTTAATTATCATAATACAGTTTTTCCTTTTATTTTTATAAGGCTTGCAAACGACGCAAACATTACTTTATTAAAGTGAAATGCACGAAGATTAAAGCAATTCATATATTCAAAAAGTTATAAAACACTCAGCAAGAAGCGTTGCGCGCATATGAAACAGTATAAATTTTGCAGAGCGGGCCGAAAAAAATTTCCTCAATTTTGCGTCCAAACTTGCCTCTTTGACATTCGCCCAGAAACTAATTAAAACCGGTAAGAGCCCTCTAAAAACGGCGCAAAATATTCCGGTAATTTTAATTCCCGCGACACGAAAGTCCCCGAAAAGGTAAAGCGCGCGTTACGGCCCGTATCGGAAAAACGCCGGTCGTTGTTATTATTTTTAATTAAATCCGCGCGGATAAGATCTCCAATAACGAGAATCCGGGAATCCCAAATCTTTTGCGAAAAAAAAAAAAAAAACGCGAGCGACTCCGATACGGCTCGCCTTTCACGGTGAAATGGTGTCCTTGCTGTATTGGTCGCCTTGATAGTAACGAGCGTAACAATCAGCCTGATTGCCGAAAGAAAGGCTCGCGTTGCACTTTAACCGTGACTGTGAACATTTTTCTGAGTGCCGGCAAGGCTGAGCACCGCACTGACGCAGGGGGCCTTTGATTAATGAACTTTTGCCAACGTTTTTGTTGCGGTAATGCGATTGCCGTAGCGTTGCGGTTATTGGATTGAATTTAATTAGATAGATATTCTGGTGTTGAAATAGGTTTTATTTTTTATTGTACGCTTTAAAAATATGATCCGTCTGCAGTTGTTTGTCAATTGGTTTTCGAAATAAATATTTATAAGTAATAATAATAATAATTAGATCGCTTAAAAAAATATCAATACTACCATATAGTAGCCAAAGTATCAACCAAATAACTACGTTTGCAGACTTAATTGATCTTATAAACATTTATTAACGCTTTTACCAGAAATTGAATATAATTTATTCTAGAAAGAAGAACGTGGAATTCTACTTTTAATTCCAAATGTACTTGAACCCTTACATTTTCATTATACAGAGCAATTCGTACAAAACTTGTTATAAATATTTATTTGGATAAATTCGAGATAAAAGAGATGATAGACATATTATCTTTGAGCTATGTTATAAAATAAAAACGATATCCCATTCCTTATAGATGATTTCGCACCGTGAAACCCCAATAAAAAGGATCTAAAACTTTAATACCGGACAAACCTCGTATGAAATACTCCAGCAGCAAAATAAAACGTTTCGAGAATTCGCAATCGTTAAACCAAACGGCGCAGCGTCAACGACATCGTGAATTAATTCGAGAGCCGCGGAAAACTCGGTCCAAGAAATACGTCGACTGCACACACACACACACACACGCACACAGCAACGGCGCAAAGCTCCTCTGCCAGAGCGTTAATTAACGCTGCCTCTTATCGGCTCAGGAGATCGCGACGCGTATTTACTGTGCCTCGCGGCAGAGGGAAAAACTTGTTGCTGATTCCGGTGCAGTTTCTCGGCTTCCGCGACAAATATGCATCTGCTTGCGGAGCAGCAAATAAAGCTCTGCGCGACGCTTCGAGCATTGTTTCCCGGAGTTTTTAAAGCGACGCGTGGGGTGCTTTTGCTCACGGGGAAAAGATAGTTCGGACGAGATCAGAATTTTACGATACTACAAAGGATAAAGGAAAAAGTGGCTTTGAAATATTCATTAAAAAATTTAGAAGATGAATTTCGAGGCTTCAATTAAATTTACTATTATGATCTTTATTTAGCTTTTAAATATCAATCTTTCGTAAAAAGCAGGTATATTCATTGAAGTACTTTAGCTGAGAGCTCTCAATTCACTCTAAAGACATCCTAAATCTCAATATAAACGAAGCTTTAAAACGGCGTCGCTAAAAATCAACGGCTTCCCAAGTTTTGATGAAGCCGCGAGAGCACATCAAACAGCTTTTCCCGGCGGCGAAAAAGTATCCCCACAAAAATTGATGACTCGTCGCCTCTCCCGGAAGATTATCTTCTTTCAGCTCTCTCGCAGAAAGGAAGCAAACTTTCGCCCGCTAATGTGTCACTCGTCCACACACACACACACGTATATATACACGCGCCACAACCTTCCAAAAGCCATCCGGGGTAAGAAATCATTTCGCCAGTCGCTGGAATCTTCGGAGATTATCGGCGGGTCCTCCCACGTTCCTGTAAAGGAAGCCGGCGAGAAAAAGGGTGTAAAGCCCGGCGAATGAAAGCACGCGCAGACAGTTTTTTTTCCCCTTTTTCTTTTTCAAACGGCAATTCGTATATATATACATATATATACGCGCGGTTAAAGAGGGAACGCAAGAAGTTAGCGCCTTGGGGACTTAGCAAGTTTAATCCGCGAAAAATCGATCCGACGCTCGCATTCCCCCCCCGAGCGCGCGCACAGCCCCGGCTTTAAAACTCCTGTATCTATCTGACCCTTTTTTTGCCGCCGGCTTTTATATCCCTTCCTCGCCGCGCTTGTTGCCCATCGCGCGAATCTTTCGCCGTTCCTTATACTTTCTTTTTCAGGAGTCTCGCTCCGCGCCGGAGATGATAGAGTCATTTCGAGCTAGATTTGGCGAGTTTTGATTCCGAGTCGGGGGGTTAAAAAGCTGACTTTATCAGTGCGCTTTGCGATTTACAGTTTATTGGGACGTGGTAAAATGGATGTGCGAATTCAAAATTAAGAGCTTCTATAATTCACAGTATTCAAAGTTTTACTTTGTAACTAATAAATTGGCCAGTATTGCAAAAGTAGTTTACCTATTTTTAGTTCAATTTCCGGTAATAAATCAGAGTTGGGTTAACTAAAAGATCTCAAATAATATGAATCTAATTTTAAATGTGAAATATTAGATGATGATCGACTTAATGAACCCAGTTAAACCAACTTTTACGTAAAATCTAAGTTCCCTGAAATAAATACCAGAGATTTTTTAAGAACAGATAACACTGGATTTCCATTCCCTCCCCATAACTTCCATTATTAAAAAAAACAGACGAAAGATCGTAATTTCAGCTGCCGCCAATAATAGGCGACATTAATTAACCTCTTAATCTGTCCCCTCCCCCCCCCACCTTCAATTTCCCCGGTGCACTCAAGAAAATGAAGCCGCCGTTTCATCGACAGACAATACTGCGTCGATAGCGGCGCTAAAATTTTCTCCTCGAAGGAGTAAGACAGACGCGGGTAAAGAGGGTAGCACAGCGGAGAGCGAGAGCGGCTCTCTGAAAAAAAAATGAAAGGGCATCGCGTGACGTCGGTCATTCCCGGCGGCCGTTTCAATTACGACGCCGCGTCGCCGCGAGAGCGGCGGCGCACCCAGAACGCCGCGCGAAACTGTTTGCCCAGAAACGACGTGGGGGCGCTCTTTTTTTCCCCCCCCCCCCCCCCGCGCCGTTTTTCTTGTTTTCCTTCGCGCTTCCCCGTTATTGCCCGATCGTATCTCTCGAGGTAGATGTAGGTGTGCGCGCGACGCGACGTTCCGCTGGGCTTCGTGTACGAATGGCTATTTTAACGCTGCCTTTCGTCGTGGTCGACCTTTAGCGGTTGCCGTTCCTTTTTTTGGGTGTAATTCTATACGTTAAAGGTTTCGTTTGACTTTGTGCGATCTTGGCGATTGGTTGGGATATTTGGTCTAGAGATTGAATCGCTGTTGGTAATTTATCGGTTTCTTTTTCGAGGACTGTCTTTAATGCCACTTTGTCCAACAAAATCATATTCTGTTTGCTTCATTATTCTAACTACTGAATATAGCAGATATATCAAACTCACTTAAGCGTTTCAAAATAGTACGCTGTCGTAATAAATTGCGCTAAGCGATAATACCGCGGTAAAGTATAATTAATCTCATCCGAGTCTGCGCCCAAAATATGTTCATTGCAATAACGTTACGTCGATGCACTTCATGGATTTGCCGGGCCAACATAATTTCGATCGGAATAAGCTTGCGATCAAAAGCACCCAATACGAATTGCCCACCACTCGTGTCTAGTAATACAACGAATTAACTACAACAGTCGGACGTTAGTTTTCATCAAAACAGCCGGACCCCGTAAAAACATAATTCCACCTCCCAGTTTCTAAATACTTTTCCGCAAACTCTCTCCGCTTAACAAAATAAACACTGAAGCCGAGCGCGCACACAACGAATATGAAAAAAGTCGTCCGCCGTCAGCGTTGCGCAAATATTTTGCCAGGCCTCCGGCTGGGCATTTATTAGTTCCTAACTTTCTGCCGGGCTAATCGTATACCTTACACTTCGCTCGGAAAAACGCTCTTATCTCTGCTGACATTGGCTGCTTGCCGGCTGAGAGGGGAAATCGATGGATGAACGAGCCGGCTGCGCGTCACGCGGTCTATATAACGCCCGACGGACATTATACGAACGATTTCCCCGATTAAGTTTAATACAAACGGCACGAGTGTTGGATTATAGATCCGCGGATCCGTATTAGCCGCTCTGCGCTTCATTGCTGGTTATCGGCTGGATTGGCTTTTTAGATGTACGGTTGGTTTAATAGTTGGCAAATTGACTTAAGTATCTGTAAGGTTTCTCGGAGAAGATTAGGGTAGAAGATAAATTAGTTAGTAGTTTAAAGTCATTGCTTTTCTGTTTACTTGTTTTATTGTACCATAAGAAAGTCCAGGCATATTTTCTTTTAGCAATCTTCGGTATTTTAACCCTAAATACATACATTTTGTTTAAGTATCTATTAACGTTGAAATACAGCAAGCAGTATCTTCTAGTTTCCCATCAACTTGACGACTTCACTTCCCATTTCCCAAATAATAAAACTGAAACAAGGAAGCAAACTAATCTTCCCCGTCCGAGCGTATAAAAAACAAACAATTCTCCCGTCGCCTTCCAACTCCGCCCCCGCTAATTAAACCTTGACAATTCGACACCCACCTAACTCGAGATCAACGCACGGGGATTCCCGGCAGTAAGTTTCGCGATATTTCCCCGCGCTTTAATACAACAGCACCGACGTGTACGACTCGTTAGCTGAGAAGCCGCGCGCGCCCCGCCATTCCCGTACAAAGTCGCGGGAAGTTCGACGCGGCGCACGGGAAGCAAGGCCGATATCGAGAGCGAAAGACGTTTGTCTTACCGTTAGCTCGGATTCTTGAAAAATTCATGCGAACCCGCCGAGCCCGCCGCTGGGGGCTGCTGCACCGTAGAGAGAGAGAGAGAGCAAGTGCAGCACTCGCTTTGAAGTGGAGATTGAACGAGCGCACGAAATAGACTCGACAGCCACGCAAGCAGGATGGATCGCTGCCGATGATCAAAGTGCTGGATTAGGTCTGAGAGGGGAGGCTGCTTTTCACCGGAGGAAGAAATAATTGCGAGACGAGAGAGATGAGGGATGGGAAGGAGAAGTCTTTTTTTTTTTTTTTATTCATTCTTATACCGTACCTCGTGCAGAGTTAATTGTGTCTATTTAACAGTCGCGGCGAGTCTTAATTGTAAAAGTTGAAAAAGTTCCGCGCTTCGCTGGCAGCCCTCGTAAATTAATAATCGCGAAAGCTCGACGGGAGATTCAGTTTATCAGAGAATAATAAAGCATTCAGCCGGCGTCCATTCTATATTTCGCTCATTCAAAACTTGCCGCGCGAAGAGCACTATAATCTCCGGGAGCACCTCGAGCTAAGCGTAAAATACTCTCCCACAATCGCATCCGCCGGGGCTGTCATTCTTTCGCCGCGCGGCGCGGGCGGCAAGAATTCCGGGGGCCTTTCAGCCCCGGCAGACGAACGAAGAATCCTAAACGCTCGACTTCTCCTCGCTTTAATAAACATTTTTCTCTCGCTCCGAGGAGGGAGTGTGCGAAAAGAAAAAAGAAAGAATCGCACTTAGAAGGGCGCGAGGAAAGAGCACTTTTAAATGATTCACACACCGCGCACCGCGCGCGCGCGGTTTTACCCGCATAAAAGGGGCAAGCCTCCGACCTACATTCGCCCTTCTCTCGCGCCGAATCGCGCAAGGAAAACAATAAAAAATATCGCGAGGGCGGCGCGGAGGGAAAAGATGTAATATATATATATATATATATATATATGCGAGCGCTCGTAAAACGCGAGTTTCCCCAGAAAGATGAAACGCGAGCCGGTGAAAGATAATGTTGTAAATAAAAAGCGGAAGCAGAGCCGCGACCGCCGCGGCTTTTCTTTTCGTCCCGTTTCCTAGTCGGATACCTAAGCTTATTGTTTATCGGTTTTTCTCTCTATTGAAAGGGGGCTTCGCGATATCCTTTTGTTCTCGTTATGGAAAACGCGAGCGTAATTGTTTTTGCATTATATACACTCAAGTGGATTTAATGCGTCGATTTCCAAGGTTTTAGAAACGGAGTTGACACAATACCTCGCGTATTGTCAGCCGGAATTGCTCAAACTTTTTATCGACTTTCTTATGCCGATCGTGAAATGATACTGCTTTAATAAGAAGTCATAATTCTCCTATCGGAAACGAATAAATGCTACGGAGATCGTCAATTTTTATAAGAAGACAATCTCTATATAACGATTGGCTACTGTGAACTTCAATTATTGGGAATTTATGAGTTATTTATTTGTCCACTCCATTGAAAATAAAAGCATCAAGAACATTTATAGCTGAGAATTTGATCAAAATTGTTTTCAATTGCGTCGCATTTCTAATTGAAATATTATTTTAGACTCTCGAGTAATTTAGCTTACTATCTGACTTTAAACTGTTTATTTAATAAATGTGAATGAACGAACGCGGTGGAAGGTGTAGGCTTAATTTAAAGTGCCTCGGAGTTATACACTGAATCAACGCCATCAGATATGCAAAGTCCGCGCTTCCTTCTTTTTCTTTGAGGCGCTGAAAAACATCACGCCAGATTACGAAATCCCTCCGTTTAATCAGCTAATATTTACTCTTTTTAACAAAGTTATCTTTTCCCGGACGGTGAGTGAATTACCAGAAAAATTTAGCGCTTTGTGCGGTTGCAATTTTCGTACGTTTTGAAAAAAAAGTACATTCTATTATTAGAAGCGAAAAATATTGCAACGTAACGTGATATTTTGACGATCTGAAATTACCGCAATACTTTAAAAACCTGATCCTAAATTTTCAAAACACGTTTCAAAATCAAAGTTATACAGCGTATCGTATGTACAACAATAAAACCGCTCGCGATCGATACCTGTCCACTTTTCCGCTGGCAATTTCGCATGTCGGCGGCCAATGTCCATCAAGCTCACAATCAAAATCAATCAGAGCTCATACGCGATTAAAGATTCCCATTTACAAAGCCCATCGTCGAATGAGCAGGAGAGATCCGTTTAACGAACGAGGACCAGAGAGAGAGAGAGAGAGAGAGAGAGAGAAAACTGCTTAATGGAAAAACGTACGCGCCGCGTGCAGCGGGAGAAAAAAAAGGAAGATGAACTCGATAAGAACCGGTGCGACGTTAAAAGCGCGTTCGCGCTCGCTCGCCGAGCAAGCGAAGTGCCGTGTGGCATTATTCGTTCGGACGAGCCGTTCGTCCAAATGAAACGCGCCGCGCGACTCTCGATCGGCCGCCGCTGTTTCAAAAGCTACTATTATTGCCCGCGCGCTACTGCCGCGCTCGATAAATTTCCCTTTTTTCTTTTTTTATCGCCGCGTTCGAACTCCGAGCGAGAGTTCGCGCCGCTCGCTCGTTCGTTTATTTATTTTCCGAGAGCGTTATATACGCGCCGCGGCCGAGTTTAAGTTACTTATTGCTCTTGCCCTTTTTTGACAGGCGATCGCCTCTGCTGCTGGCTTTGGAGCTTCCGCGGTGAGGAATGGCTGAATTTTTCGTCGAACCTGTCGATCGGAGTTTTCAGGGGGAAAAAAAAACGAACTGTGCGCGAAAATCTTTCGAACAAGTTTCGCTTTTTTTTTCGGTCGGTGCTCCTGTAAATTTACAGGAAGCAGTCGGCGTTCTTGCAGCCTCGGGTTTTAAATAAGAGAAACCTTTCGTGAAATGAATTTTGAACGAGCTGCATGGTATACTAGGGAAGATTCTGGGCACATTCTTCGAACGTATTATGCGAACTTTTAATTTTAAAAAGTTCCTCGCTACGGGCAAAACAATTTTTTTTATCCTGCAACTCACTAAAATTACAACCTGAGCGTTTTAATTCTATTTTAAAAAACGACTCCTCCCGCGGAGTCTTAAAAAAAAAAAAGTCTCGGGAGTCCTTTTTCTAATTGCACAAAATTATATACAGAAGTCTCGGCAGTTCTCCGGCAAAAACGCTCAGGCATTTGAATCCGGCCTTGGGCTAAAGCAGTAAAGTTCACGGACAATTAACCGCAAAGTAAACCTTAAAAAACAGGGGAGGGGTAAGTAGGACCAGGGAGTTAGAGAGACGAAACAAGGACTAAAGCCCAGGACAAGTGGGTAAATGCCTTTGTGCCGGAGTGTTCACGGTCCGAGAGGCCGCTGTAGTAAAGAGGACGTTATGCGGGAAAGTAGAAAGAGAAGAGGATGCCCTCGGCCAGCTCCTAATGGCAGCGGATATAACCCCGGGGGTTATGTTTGTGCTCTCGTGTTATTGAGCCCGGGCGAACAATCGGGGGGGGAGGATTTCTGACGGGATCGTTAGGAACTCGGAGAGGGTCAGTGTTCTTTTTAGCGCGTTGATTGAAATTTTCGTAATGAGGCAGGGTAGTACGGCGGGGTTACTTGCTTGCTTGCTCGTTAATCTTGCCGCTGGATGAAGCACTCGAGCTCCCCCCAACGGGATGTTTATGCAGGTGCAATGAGTGGAAAAAGATTGAAAGTGTGTGGCTGAGCAATGGGGTGTGGAAGTATTATGGGTGGGTCTAATAAGTAACTGCTGAGTTAAATGCTTACCGGAAGTACGTTGATGATCATTGAACCTATATAATAAAAGTAAGTTTGGTTTCTAAATTTTTGGGCGATGAAATTGTTTACCAATGAAGAGCGTGAAATTCTTACGTAACATTTTAGCGGAATGTGGATTTTGGATCTGTCCTACAGCACCGATAAATCCGATAAGCGAGAGGCACTCGGACTCCTCGCAAAACTTTGTATATACGATATCCGCGAGAAGCAATTTCCACCGTCGTTCTTTTAAGCAGTTATAATTTTCCGACAAACTTTCCCCTCGTCCTCTCTTACAAATTCATCGTCCTAACCCCGATGTGCCGCCAATAATTCACCGAGCGCGGGGGCACAAAGGCCTTGGAAAAAATATCACGCACTTAATATTTCAATTTCAACTTTCCCATCTCTTCTCTAAAAGGATAGACCGCGCGTCCAATTTAAACTCGGCCGGAGCTTGCGAGGCATCAAAAAGTTTGCGCGCGAGCAGGACACCGCGCGCACGCGCACTGAGAACGATATAAAAAATGCAAAGGCAGACCGAAAACGTGCCGGGGGGGAGGGGGAGGGGAGGCAAGTGCGTTGAATTTAGTTAACGTAGGGGGGGAAGGCCTGTTAGGCTGCATTAGGAACTTCAGTTATATCGGAACTGAGGGCTCGCGATTACTTGGCGGGTTACGAGTCGTTTTGCAGTCACGTTTCGCCGTGTCCGAAAGCCGCGAGTTCGCACGTGCCGTGTTTTGCAAGCGATAAGAGGACGAGGGCGAGAGAGCCCCCGAGGCCGAAAAACTTTCGCTTTATGATGTTGTTTCGTCGGGCTTCGATGGAAAAATTTATCGAAATGGGGCCAGAGTGGCTCGCGGAAAACTCGGCGGGGAATAGAATTTGAGCTTTTTGCACTGGGACCGTTCTGCACTGGGAATTCTGGGGAAACTATTCAAAATCATTGATTAATCCACGAGTACGACATGCTTCAGTATTGAATATTGATCTTTATTCGTCAATAAATAACAATAAACGTTAGTTTTCATCTTGAACATTTTGAAATTTTCACTCATATTTAAAACATTTCACTATTTTAAATAAAATCAGAATATTTAAATAATATATTAATTACAATTCTTCTTTTTTCTTGTTTTAGGTAAAAAGAGTTTCTTTTCATGTTCGTTACCTGCGATCGTTTACCCGAGAAAGGTAAAAAAAGCAATTTACATTCTATCGATTTTAAGAATATCGAAGATGAAAAAAAAACGTAATACGAACTCTACTTTCATCAGTTATTAAAAAAGGGGTTTCAAGTTACCTGAAAAGTTCTCTTGGATTTCTAACACATCTACACGTCATCAAAATTGAAATCTCCTTTCGAAAATTTATCTCTTCAAAAAGTAATGAATAGTGAAGGGCATAAAATGATGGCTGCGCGCTTCAAATTTCTGAAAACGTGAAATGAAATTCTTCCGTTCAATGGGGAAAAAAAAAAAAATAATACAAAATTCCAATTCCCATCGATATTCACGAGGTAGTCGGAAAACTTAGCGCCAATTTAAAGTTCCTTTTGTATTTTTCAAAATAAGGGCAATTTTCGAAAGTTACTGCCTGCTTTATAGTCTTTGTATAAAAGTTACTTTACAATACCTTTCTCCTATCCCTCTTTAACCGATGCCGCGCGGGAACCGAATGACGTCACAAAAATTTGAGGGCGCACTAACTTCTTCGATTTCGAAGATGATATTAAGTTTGAAAAAGTTTCTAAACAAAAGTCATCGTATCCTTTGAAATATCTCTGATTAGTTCCAAATCATTGGTTCGGATTGAAGAATGTTATTAGAAATATTTTTTTGTTAAAAAGTATCAATAAATTATTTAAAAGTAGTTAAAAACGCAAGACTGTAAACTTAATTAAGTTCATTTTACCTCACTTTTTTCGGCAAAAGTAAAAAAGTAAAACACCCGGCGATGTTTTTATTCGTGTACGAAGATCGATTCCTCCACCCACAATATTTATCGCCATCGGACCGCAGCGTAACGAAGCCACCGCCTGCAAAAGCCGCTCGTAAAATTATTTTCGTATCAACTTTCTGAAAATTTCCGCCCGCTATAAACTCGCCGACCGCAACTTTTACTATCCCCCGGCATCTGCATCTTTAAAAAAAAAAAGAACGATTCCCCGAACCGATAATTTTACAACGTCGCCCGCGAAAAACGAAGGACGTCCCGTCGACGACCTGCAGCCGAGCATTCTTTTTTTTTTTTTTTTTTCGCACAACGGGACGAGTCTCGCAAAGCTCCGCAGCGCGCAGGGAATTATTGCCAATGGGCTTTTCACTCGACGGCGCGTGCTGTAGGATTTACCTTTTCGGCCGGAGGGATATCGCGGAGTGTGCGGATCGGTCGAGTGGTGCACGAATATTTGTTGGAAATTTTGATTGCGCGCCCGGAAATTTGTTGATTGAAACTTTCTGTTTAAGGAGTTGTTGTGTGCACTGCAAGTACAATTGGGCAGTAAATGTTTGCCGGAGTTTTTATTAAATTTCTGAATCTGCGTGAAGGATGAGATTATAGTTTAAAAACGCGTATTTGTTCTACTACATTTGACGTGCGCATATTTTACGTAAAAAGAAAAACTGTGTAATAATTGTGGGCAATGAATCAAGTCTTTGCAATTGCTCTTTTTCCTATCGCAATAAAAATCCTTTTTTAAGTGTTTTAAATACCTTTAGAATAGACGAAGAATGAAATTAAAATTTTTTCTAAAAAAAAAAGGCTTTTAAATCTCGGTAAAAAAGCTCCAACCTTTTGCAAGAACGATGAATACGTAGCTTCTTTCATAATTTTGTCTATGAATACGTAATCTAAAAAGATACAAAAAAATAAAGAACTTCATTTTGCGAAACAATAAACATCTGAAAAGAAAAAAAGCAGACATTACCCCAAGGAAGCATAACAAGCACGCATCTGCGACTCTTTTGAACCGCAGCCACCGAAACGCATCGATAATAATCGCGTGCTTATGATCTTTTATCACCGCGCAACATGTACGCACTCTCATTATCCGACCGGCAGCGGTACACTCATAAAAGCCGCCTGGAAGCGGGAACAAAAACCACTTGTTTTCCCCGTCGGCACTGGCAACGGTTCATTCGTCAGGCTTTTAACGAGCGATACTCGCGATTCTCCCGGCTGCAGTTACGATAAATTTAAGAGCGCGACGTAAAAGAAAAAAAAAAAGACGCGCAATTAATTCAGTCGAGCGTTTACGGCTCATTATAACTCGCAATTCCAGTCCTCCGGGGATCACTCGTAAAAGCTGCTCGATCGAAGGGGGAGGGAGGAGGAGGAGGAGGAAGAGGAGAGTTGCACCGAAAAGCCCCGTTTTACGCGAGTGTAAATGCGAGCCGCTCGCTAGGATTTACGCGCGAGTCGTAATTGCGCGTCGTCGTGGTCGACCAATGGGGCTAGCTGATATGCCGCGCGACCACTTTTGCCGCTTGATACCGCGCCGAAACGAGCGTCGTGAAAAAAGCGATGCGCGATGCGCGCGCTGCTTGTTATTTGCGAGAGCCGTTTTTTCAATGCCAGATTGGGATTTACGACGTTTGTACGGACGGGAGAGTTGTTCTAAAATTGAGGGAATACTGACTGGACGAGCGTTTGGAATTGCTTTTATTTTTTGATGGATTTGCAATTTTTGTGTGTATTTAATTCATCGTATTTTCATAAAAAAATTAAATTGAATCAAATTCATTATTGCAATTTATTTTTATGCTTAAAGATAAAAGATATTAAAAGTGCAAAAATAAAGTTAATTTGCATTTCGAAATTAGAACTTTTATGTATACGATATTTTAAAAAAAAATGCTACTCAATTTAGCTTCGCATATGCTTTGAATATTCCATTTTAAGTTTTTTTACTAGAGTGGACAAAGACCATAACAATGAATAAAGAATCTACATATCTATATTGCATAGTCGCATATCGTGAACCATTTTTCAAGCTCTAAAAAAGACGTAATACAAAGGTTAGAACATATATGAATACTTTTGAAGTCTAACAGTATGCGTTTCAAATACTGAAGATAGACAGGATTTGTATTTATCATCGATTATTTATTAGAAACAACTAAAAAATTCATCCTCAAACTTTTATTGCATCACTTTCTGTTTGCAATAACTTACAACGTAATTATTTCATCGTTGCCAAACATTCGATAACGAATGAAAAATCATCAAAGCCTTCTTAACGTTGCCATTACTCCTAAATCATTAACCACTTGAAAATCGATTCAACTCCCCCATTTAAAAAGTTTCAATCGAAAAAATTTACCCTCCCCCTCGCTAAAAAGCTCGGAAAAATTGGCCGCATAAAAAATTCCCTTTGCAGGGCGTATCGAGTCGGGCCGGGGGGAAAATCAGGTCGCCGCGAAGTGCTTCCATAAATATTAGCCGCGCGCACCGCACCGGGCGAGGGCAGAACGCGACCGGCATCGCGAAATAACGGCGCGCAGTCATGCGCGAAAGCTGCATCTTCCACGGATCTTCGTGGCGAGCTTAAGCGGCACGCGCTCCGCAAGCGCAAATGCCCTCCTCGAGCGCTACGTAGCTCCGCGCCTGATTTTTCGGATATCGCGCCGCGCCCGCCCGCCGCTACGTGCGCGCGAGCTCGCGCGGGATTTTACATGCGCGCTAAATATTTCGAGAGCCCGGATTTCGAGGGCGCTTACATTCGCGATGATGAACGCGCTCGTTGGAGCTTTGGATGGGCGCGGGTATCGATGGTTGTTGCGCTTCGTTCGGCGCGGGGATGAAGGCGGAAGGCGGATTTTTTTTGGAGTATTTGTTTTTCGCGAAAAATTAGGGATAAATCGATGGTAACACTGTATGTGTACTCGAAAATAGCTGTTATATGTAAATAGAATAAAATCGATAAAATAAGATACTATGTTTTTTTTTTTATAAAATAGGTGAAAAAATCTCTATTAAAAGAGCAACTATTCAATTCTCTTTTTTCTAAGCGGACAAAAAAAATTTGAAAACTTAAAATGAAGAAGTAAAATACAAGTATGGAGAAATATACCAGAGTATATGCTAGAGGAAAGTTTTTATGACAGTCAGTGAGAGTTTTTAAACATATAAAAATGTCGCTCTTAAAAACTTTTACACTCTGATTATTTAGTACTTTACTTATTGGGACGATTATATCGTTTCTTTTCGTGAATATTGTTTAGAATTTAAAAAAAAATTGAAATGGGAGCGTTATAATATGAAAATATGCTGTACTTGGAATAAGAGTATATGGATTACTATTAGCATCGTACTTTATCGAAGTAGCACAATAGCCCGATAAATAAACTAAACTAAAAAGTATTTAACTTAATTTTTATCCCGTAAATTCCAACTCCTAGTGTTTTCCGCCGTCTCGCTAATCCTTTACGAGGACTCAAACACTGCGAATGCACCGTAAATTCACTTCAGCGGCGGATGATCGTTAGAAGAACAAAGCTTCAAACGGGATAGAGATTCTCCGAGAAAAGCTTCTTCCCCCCCCCCCCGCATTACGTTCCGTAATAAATTTCAATGCTTCAAACGGTGCCCCGGGGGTTCTCTCGGCCCGCGCCAAGGGGATGCGTATCTCGCTTGCCGAGGCTTTTGACGAACTTTGAGAGTCATCGCTCCTAAATAATCAAAGAAGGAATTCCAATTTGTAGACGAGCTTTAAAGCTCCCAACTTTGTCTTTTATTCGCATTATATCCAGGTTTTTTTCCGATTCCTCTGCGAAATTCCACTGAAAATAATTTAAAAACTTCTCCCTTTGCCGAGAGAGCTGCAATATTCTCCCACATATTTTCGTACCGAAAAAATACCGCGATGAGTCCTGCAGAATTACCTATTTATACACAAGCGCGCCCCTTCAAAGTTTCCCATCGTTCCGTCTCTCCGGCTTCGTTTCCGCGCTCGCTTGCACTTCACACGCGCCGCCGATGCTCTCCTCTCTCCGGGAGAGTTGGTCCTATTAGGGGAGTTTAATTAAGAGGGTCGCCGGCCATCTTTAATAGTTGCAGCAGCGCGTCGAGGGAACGCGCGAGCGCCGCCTCGTGCACAATGGCCGGTGAGAGGGGCTCTCTCTCTGTATCTCGATACGAAAAGTGGGCCTTTGTCGCCCGAGTGTCTTTAATTAGGCGCGCGAGATGTCGTCCTCGATGTTATTAACGGCTCGGCGGAATGGGGCTACGCCGCGACTGATAAGGCCCCCTCGGTTTTTCGGAGACGCGGGCGGGCGCTCTTTGAACGCGGGAAAAGTCTGTATCGGGGGTAAGTGGAGGGGGTTGTTTGCCTTTCGCTTTGTGGTTTACGGAGAAAGATTTCGTGGCGGATAAAGTATTGGTAAATGTTTGAGCGGGTCAATTAATTTTTTTTTTTTTTTTCTTTTTTTCGATATTGATTTTTTTTTTTATCAACTTTCTATTTCAAGAAAATTGCGCGCACTTCAAACAAAACGGAAGGCTCAAAATCCCCGAGTAAATCTTGCCGCCGAGCAAAAAGTCCCCGCGAAAACAGGCTCGCTTAGCATTTCACCCACAGCGGCGGCCGGCGGCGCACTCCGATGAAGCAATGAGCAGCTCGTCGCGTCTCATTAAAATCCCCGAGTAAACAGCGCGCGCAGGACGTCCGTCGAAATCGCGACGCCGCCGCGTATTTTCTCAGCGGCGGCCCGACCGAAAATATACGCGTCCGGGCGCGATGACCCCCCCCCTCGGGAGAGCGACTCGGCCGATTACGGCCGAAATATATGAAGCCGAGAGGGTCGAGGCGCGGAGGAGCGTGCCTTCCGCGGGATTACGCAAGCCTTTCGGCGTTTAAACATTTAATATCTCGCGGCTTTGGCGACGAGGCAGAGGATTATCTAATGCGCGACTGAGCGGAGAGCCGCCAGCTCTGCCGAGCGCTTCTTCGGACGAGGCTTTTTGCTTTCGGCGGCGGCCGGTTTGGTGCCGGAGAGATTGAGCTGCTTGTAATTGGATATAATGCGATAAAAAGTTTAAAAAGAGCTTTTTCGAAGTGTATACGACAATATTACGAGAGTGCATATTATTTTGGTGAATTTCAATTTTTTTAAGCTGAAGATAACCTACGTCATATAATAAACGAAAGGTAATTTGAATTTCAAAGAAGAATAAATAGATTGAGAGAACGTTGCATACGAAGTTGCCTCAATGATTACTTAATAATCTTGAAAAACGAGATTACATCAGAAATAAGTAATAAAATCACCGGAAGTCTTTCTAATGCGGATAGAATTTTGAATCTGTAAAAAGTGTCTATTTACATTGGCGAAAAGCAAAGTAAACCAAAAAAATACTTTTAATTATATAACAACTTTTGATTTCCTTATAATCTAATTTAATTAATTTTTGAAATCAAGGCTACTTTCTGTAATCTGAAAAACAGGATCATCCATTAAACTTCACCAACCAGGATTATTTCCCGCTGGCTTTCAATTTAAAAGCAGCGGAAGCTTGACCTTCTATTTCTTTTTTTTTTCTTTTTTTTTTGAAGCGGCGGCTTCTTAACTGTAAGCACAATGAGATTCCGAGGGAGTCGAGAGCGATAAAACGCGAGAAAAACAAGGAAAATCGTGCGCGCAGCTCGAAATTGAAAGCATTTGTTCGCCGCTGCTTCTCCGCTGACGAGAAGCCGGTGCAAATTACTCGTAAAGAGAAGGTGGCAAAGCGACCGCGTGATTCGTTTAATGCACTCCTCTCGGCGCGTACTGCTTTCGCAATCTTCCTCTTTAAATTGTCATATCCCCCGTTTGAATATCATCATTCGTCACCGAACGCTTTTTTGCCTTCAATGCGGGATTCAATGTTTCTTCTTGGTCGTTTCTTTGGGGTATTGTGAATTCATCATGGAGTATGGGGATTACCCGCAATTGAAAGGAATCTGAAGGAAAAGAATTTGAAGGTATGAATATTTTAAAATAAATTCCAAGAAAAAGTTAAATTTAACGGCAAATAGTCACTTTGGCCCATTTTGCGACTTTGAATGATAAAGCAGGTTTTGAAAACAGGTCTCCTCATTAGTGAAAGTAAACTTTCAAATAGATTTTTGGTATGTTCGAAACCTTTAAATAATTTTAAAATTGTGTAATAAACGTGTAAATTATGATTCAAATTTCATAACAAAGATGATTTTAAAAATGAAAACTAGTTTTGTTATTTTACAGTTTAAGTAGGACATTAAAATATTTTGCAGTTACGTTTTACAACGAAAATGGTTATTATCATTCACGCTCAATTTATTTCGCCCTTCCTTTGCTTTAGAAAAATATTTCCTTTTAGTTTCTTTGAAGATATATAAATGTACATCTAATTTATTATTGAATATAACCATTTAAAAAAGAACTTTTACAATTATTTACTAGAGAATTCATATTTATTTTTACTTGCAAAAAAACGTTCAAACTCGCCTTTCTATTACATATTTTCTTCGTCACTGAAACAGCCGTTCATTGTAATCGACTCCCCTCGCTCAAACATTCAGCATCGACTCGTCTGAAATGTAACATAGAATTCTATTAGCTTGACAGCTATTCAACTGGATTTCCCCGGTCGCATAAAAAATTCCATTTTCGCGAGTTTATGCGCGAATCTCACGGCACATCTGGAAAATAGAATTATTCCTTTATTCAAATTTATTGCTCCGCTTATATGCGATTGCGTTTTGTACGTTTATTACAAAAGCAAAGAGAAAATTTTCATGTCAATTTTCGAGGATCATCGAAGCGAGGAGACAAAGGCTATATTTTATATTCCTCCCCAGCGACAAAACGACGCTGCAAAGTGGATTACCGCGCTGTTTCGCTACGTGAGTTGGTGGCTGTTACACTGAATCTTCAAAAAGTAGCCGAAAATTTTAGATAAAATCGCGTATCGTTTCGTTATTTGTTTACGTCCATTTCCAAGTGTATTTCGAATCTCCAAATGGCTAGTTAAGAGCGCGCGTCCGACATGAAAGGAAAACATTTTTCGCGGCCTTGCCCCCTAAATTATTTTCGAGCCACGAAGCCGGCCAATGATGGCTTCACTCTCGGCGCATTGCTCATTCGGCCTACTTTAGAATGCACTTGTCCACTTGTTAGGAGCTAGAATTGAATCATTGGTTTCGCAATTACCTAAGCGTTCAACCATAGGCGCTTTCAATAGCCGTGATTCCCGAGCTCGAGCACAATTCCTACTGGGTGTTTTTACTGGGGCTTTTTTTATTCAAATTTATGGTTATGAGATTAGCTTCCAGCGGTTTACTTCCTTTCCTGATTATTGGCGTCGTTAATTATGCCATTTAATTTCTAGTTCTGTATTGGGTAATTTATTAGACGATAAGAAAATGTATTCCTAGTTTTTCTACTACATTTACCACATTTATTATTCTATTTAGTATATTACATTGGATCACATTTTTTATTGTTACTCAAATAATAGTTTTATGTCTAATTTCAGACTCTTACTTTGCATTCATTCAAAATCACGAAATCTATGAAAGTATCATTTACCGTGACAGAAGTAATTTGTATTCGTTTAAACAAACAATATTTTTTCCGCATCGTTAGTTTAAACATTCAGACTGCTGACTCTTTTGTCAAATGAAAGCAGTTTTACATTGTAAATTGCAGTTTTGGTGATTTTGGTAAGCCAAAGGATTTGTAATGGTGATGAGATGAACCTTCCCATTCAAATACGCCACTGCAAATACGTTTAAACGCGACGTAGACAATTAAAGGCTATAAAGAGTAAATAATTACATACGTAATTGCTTGTGTTCCATCGCCGTTTCGCTAGTTTTCGAACTGGTTGAATTTTTATCCAAACTAACAATGAACCATTAAGTTTTTCAATACTCAATTATGCAATAAAAGTAATTGAAAGTCATTAATTGCATTGCTCGGTAAATGGGTTTTGATTCTCTGAATTATCGATTATTTCATTATACGCAATATTGTTGAATTTTCTATAGAGAAATGACAATTAATCGAAGAGCACTCGTATTTCCAATTTTTTTCTGTATTCCCGTAATTCTCGTATTATTTAAAAAGTATTTTATGAAATAAAATTCATAAACTAGTACCCCTATAATTCTACATTTTCTAGAAACCCAAAATTCATTTGATAATACTTAACAAAATTGAATTTTCACAAACTATATCAGTTTATGATTCATCCGAATGGCGCATCAAACTAAACCTCAAGTATACGAAAGTCACGACCCCTAGAATTTCACCGCAATGAAAGCGAAAAAAGATCGTAAAACAAAATTCTATCTCGAAAGCTCGAGAGCATCATAAGTCTGCAGACGGCTATTTATTCTGGTGATCACCGCCGGCAGGATGTCTTTCTTTCCCCCCCCAAAAAAAAAACGCGTCTGGCAGGCTTTCAAGCCTTTCGCTTTTGTTCGAAGCAAAGTTCTGTCCGCAAAGTCGATTTCGAGCCCGCGAAACTACGTGTATTAGAGATTTGCAAGGCAAAGTAGGCTACTTCGCCCACATTTTGTTAGAAGATTTAGCGGTAGGGTCGCTTTTCGCTAAAATAGAAATGAAGCACATCATTGATTTTCGAAGTAAGTATATCAACACGTAAATACAGAAAATCTTTGAATTCGAACTGCTCGGAAAATGGAAATATGCAAAATCGCTCGTTGCGTGTATGCAAATATTTGCGGAGATTATTATTACCGACGAAGTACATAAAAATATTATTTGCTCGACTTTTTTTAGCCGTTGCATAATGTTAAACTTCGCTTGATCGCAGATTAAAGGGTCGCGTTTTAAACTCGTCACAGAGTTATTAAAGCCGTATATTTATTCATAAAAGCGAACACGCAATTTATATTCATTTCCATCGAACGATTTGTGACTAAAAGTACTACTTAGTAAAATACCCAAGAACACTCAAATTTACATGTTTTGAAGAATTTTTGAAGAAGAATTTGAATTCGTAGAATTTAATTTTTAAAAATTAGTTAGTAATTTTGCCCAAAAACTATAAAAATCTGTATCTTCTAAAAAAAAAAGGAATAATATTTTAGACCCCCCGAAGTGTCACTGAATAAATTACGCACCTTCCGCCTCCATAAATCCTTATCTCCCGCTCGCATAGTGCAAAAAGCATGTTTGAAAAACAGCCTTTTCAAACGCATCAGCGATCCTGAAACTAATTCACTTACTCGCGAGGAGGCCCAGTTAATAAATTAATCCTCCCGGATTTTTCATATCCCCGCGAAAATTCAATACTTCCCGCGTTGCAGCGAGAGAAAAAAAAAGGACCGCGCTCTTAACGGGATTAAAACGAAGGAGCAGCGCCGACGAGATTAATAAAAGAGCGCGCATAATACCGGGGGACGCGAGAAAAATACACACACGAGTAGTGTGGGAGTTTAATTTTTAGGGCTCTTTGCCTTTCTAATTTCCTCCCTTTGCAGGCCAGAGAAAAAAGAAGCGACGAGTATCGGGTAAGAGGCAGAGAGGCTCGAGTGCTTAATTATTATGAAAATTGTTGGCGGACTCTTTAAAGCCCCCGGAGATTTGGACTAAGGAGGCGACCCTCTTCGGGGACGGATTCTTTAATATTTTTTAAGGACCGTATCTACTTGAAATTCTAAATAAATATTTTCCTGCGCGGAAAAAACTTGTTCAGCGTTCTTTTATATAAATGGGGATACATTTTTTTCAGAGTAACGGTAATTATTCTACTTTATTATCGAATTTAATTTTGCGCGTAAATTAGGAATATAATCCCTTTATACTTCAGTTTCATCGTTACCAATTACTCAAAAAAAAAATTCATCTCCAGAGAGTTTTTTATCTCGAACTTAAAGAGAATCGTAGACGAGATGAAGAGCATCTCACGAAAATATGAATATAAGAATCGATGCTGTATCGATTTTCCATTCAATCTCGTCGAACAAAAATTTTTAAGCTCGCGACTTTAATTCCGCCTCTAATCTTCCGCCTCGGCCTGAATTACTATGTAAATCAAAAAAAGCAACAGCGATTGGAAAAGCGTAGCGCGAGTATTGACAAGCGTTCGGATTTTAAATATTTGTACGCAGGCGCAAGAGGGAATTCGCTGCCTTTACTACTTTTTTCTCCTCCGGTGGAGTAAAGAAGAGATGCCGGAGCTGTTTGATTAATGGATGGATTTTTGCAACGTTCGCTTTGACGCTCTGTATTGTCGATATTTTTATTAAGCCTGCAGCAAATATTAACTGATATTAGATTCTAGAATACTTTATTGCTTTTTCACGGAATCGTGAAATATAATTGACAGTGACAGTTTTTTTTTTTTTTTTTTTGGAAGTGGAGGCAAATTTAGTTACCGAGAGTTTTCTGGGCATTTATTATTTAGTTACAGTAAATAGATTCTCGATGTATTAGTCGCAGGAGAAATTTAATTTTTACGGAAATATACATCGAACTCTTTTTTATAATTTACGTAGTTTTATTCAATAAATTCAAAGTAGAAATTCTGCTAAATTGATTTCACTAACGTTAAAAAAATTAAAAGTATAAACTAGCAATTCACAGAACGAGTTTGAAAAAAATGAGAAGAGATAATATAATTCCGCAATCAATTTGCCAATAAGCACAGTTTCTACCGAACCAAGGCAAAATCAATCTCCAGCTCGAAGCAGCCAACTCAAAGAAAATACTCTCGAATGATTAAAGCCCCGCGACGCGCTTAAATCTCAGAACTAGAGCAGCGACGGCGGCAGCATTTTTAATAAAAAGAAAAAAAAAGCACCCGCGCATCGAGAGAGAGAGAGAGATAGAGACAGAGAAAAACATTCGCGAGACACTTGTCATCGTCGAGCGCGCGAAAGGGAACGACCTCGCGCGAGGCCGGCGAATCGATCCAGGCCGTTTGATGTGCCGTAACGCGCTTGCGATTTCATGCGGCGATGGTCTTGTCAAATTAAAGCGGAACTAATGGCGCGAGAATCGACCGAGATAAAGGGGGAGGAGGAGGAGGGTTTTTTTTTTTTTGCTTAGTTCGGCTTGGAAATTATTTAGCCGGGGGGTCGTTAAGGAAACGCAAGCAGAGATATTCCATCAGTGATGGACCCTGCTGCCGTGTTTAGGAATTTGCCTTTGCTCGAGTTAAACCGACTGTGTGCGTCGGCTGGAATTGCTTTGAGTTAATTCGAAGATTCCGAGAAGGAGAATCTGATGTTGAAAGGAAAGGGTCTCTTAAAGGTTCTTGAAATTGGCTGTCGTTTTCTTTGTTTTGAAGGATTTGGTTAGTTTCCGAAGTAAATTCTAGACGTTAAATAAACAAGATGTTAAAATTTGACGAAACACGTCTTTATGCTTATTGATATCATTGAAAATATTGTTTAGGACAGTAATCACAGAACACAATCGATACCCGTTTTCGAAACAGCAGCTCTCCGCAGCTCAAAGTTAGAGCCCATTAAATCCCTCGGGAAGAAGTTATAGTATTGGGGATGTGAAGTTGGTTAATGCAACTTCACTTCCAGTTCGGCTTAATACAAAAGGGTTGATGCGCGTCAGGCAAGGATATAGTCTCGATCGTCTTCAACTTCGATTTAGGTCAGGCACCTATTTACAATTGGCCGGAGAACTCGAGGACCGGCCACTCGTCGCGAAGTCGAAAAACTTGTCGAGGACCATCGCATTCGCGGATCTGCACTTGGAGAATAGACGGGAGATCAAGGCATTTTCAATAAAGTAGCAGGGCTTGAAAATTCGTTGTACTGAAGTATTCATATTTAGTTCCTCCGAATGCTGAGCTCAAGTAGTCGTGTTTGAAATTGCCGAGGCAAATTCAATGCGAGTCCTCGTCTATCACGATCTATCGAGTACATTGAAATACTTTTCTGTTGTAACTTGCAAAATTCAATTTCAAAATTGAATTTGTCAAGATTCTGAAAGTTTGTGGTTACTATCTGCTTGAAATAACGTTTCTATTGCCTTAAATAAGTATTTAGTGTGCTGCTAGTATTTTAAAATAAATTAGAGGATTGAACAACTTCAGAATTACGGAAATTGAACTATCTACATTTCTATTTTTAGTATTGATAAATGGAATGTTGGACATTGGCTATGTGTGTCAAATGCATTGAATAATTTAGGTGATGTAATTGATGAATGTCACGTTCGGTAATGAATTAATGCGCTATTAATTACACAATGTCGAGATGAATGAGAACAACGCTGCGCATTTACGTAATTCGATGAAACTATTCAAATTCAATTTTTTTCCTTCCCATTTCTTAATAAATATTCCCGACAAACATTGCGTAAAAGCTTCCGTATAAAACCCGATCAACAAACGCTCGAACTGCAAACTGAAATCGACCAGCAGGTCCTCTGGCCTGCAAAAACATGAATATCTCTCTAAAACCAAGATTGACAAAGAGTCCTCTCTCTCTCTCTCTCTCTCTCTCTCTGCCATCCTCAAATATTTACCTACTGCTCCATCGGTCCGCCACCAAAACAATTTGGCCGCAAAGCAACCAGACCCCGGTGCCGAAGCGTCGTTACATCGTGAAATCGAAACGCACACGTAATATCGCGGGGATGCCAGCCTGGGGGCAGATAATGTATTCGCGGATTCCGACATATAGAATTTCAAAGCGCCAACCGAATCGGGAACGATCGGAAAGGACGGCCAGACTGCAATGCAGGCAAGGCCGTTGTCAGGGCGACCCACTGCACGCCAGGTTCTGCCGCCTCCTGTTTCGAGGCGCCTCGATTTATCCTGACGTCGCCGAGTGCGTTTGTGCTATTGACGGCCTCCGTTCAGAGCGAGAGAGAGAGAGAGAGAGAGAGAGAAAGAACCTTTTGCTACCTGTACGTGACTTGCTTATCGCTCCTTTTTCGCCCGAGCAAGATGTATTACTCGCGGCGAAAAGAATTTTCGAAATGTGCCCGATATTTATGGCGACGGACGGGGATTGCTGGTGATTGAAGTTTTCTGTTAGGGACGACCACCTTTTAAGGGTGATTGGAGTTGGAGAAGCGAAAATGTGATTGTATGAATTTTGAAAACGTAGCTTTTCGAAGAATTTGGCGACGAGAAAGGAATAAGAAAAGGAAGTAGGTAATATGATTAGATGAAAATACATTTCATTAGATCATCAATTGTACCCTTTTAGGAAACGTTTAGGGAATATTTAAATTGGATAAACTGGATTGTACTGATTTTCTATGTGGTCGTATGAATATTTATGTGGGGTGGAAGTCGTACGGTTGTACAAGCAGTTTATTGAAGACACAATTCTACGATCTCGTAAGCCATAATTAATTCGTAATTGGCATAATAATCATTGTAGTTGACGAGGGTATGGATCCTTTAATATCATTAGGTCATTAATAACGTCCGACTCGTATTGCGATGTTGTGAATATTGGATTAATTGTTTCTCATATAAACCATCCAGAATTTCTTATTCTTCAATTTTTTATTGGAGCAACGAAATAAATGATCTATTTCATTTAATGCCCTGTAACAACAGTATTTCTCTTTGTAAAACTTTTTAACATATTTGTCAAATAGAACTTAAGAATGCTAATGGAAGAAATAAAAATGCAAATCTAGTTAATTCAGGGTAAAGTTTCTATTTCAACGAAACATTCGCAGCAGTAAGATTTAGCGCTAAGAATCTTACCTCGGACAATTAGCACATTTCGCAACATAACAAAATTGAGTTTATTGCGTAACTAGCAGAGAACGCCTACGGCTTCTTAATCGCAGCAAGTATTGCAATTCAAATACTCTTAATTAGCGTAAAGAATGAAAAAAAAAAAAATCTTCTCCCCGCTTTAACGTCAAAGGCTTGGACTCGGTTTTCTCTCCCCCCCGGAGAGCTCGAAATTCTCGCGGGCGCGCCCGTAATCGCTTTTCTATTTTTAATTATAACGGCCTGAAAAGGAGCGAGGATGCAAAAAAAAAGGGGGCAAAGTCCGTCGAGGGAAAAACTCGGCGCTCTGTAATCTTCTCGGGCATTCAACTTTCACTTGCTCGACTGCGCACTTTTTCCGAACTTCTCACCCCCTTATCCTTCTCTTTCTCCTCCTCCGCCGGCTTGATTCGCGCGCTGTTGTTACGAGCGTAGCTGCTATATGAGCTTACGCGCTTAGAATTCGAGATGAGTTGTATTAATTTATTGAAAAAGAGAAAGTTGTTGCTCGGGGAGAAGTGATTTCGGATTAGCCTGCAACGCGTTTTTTTTTTAAGGGAGATTTATTAGTGCAAAAGTATCTGAGAAAACAAGTATTGAAAATAATATTCAACTGTACTCACTATTAAAATTATGATTTTGACTGTGTTAATCTTAAAAAGAGTAAAATAAGCTCTTGAAGGTCTTCCCCTTTAAGCTTTCTTTAACCCTCCGTTAATTTTCCAAGTCTTAATTGTCGACCATCCAAAGCCATTTTTCATTCCAGCAGTAACAGGTGGATTCTAACGAACTAAATTGCAGCAGAAAAAAATCTTCCTCGCCCCCAGACTCTTGCCCGAAATTGAAATTCCCCACCTTTTACAGTAGTTTCATTCGCTTACTTGAAGTAACTCTCAAATACACGGGCCTTTGTGCGCGGGAACGTTGAACTCTAATCGATTTTTTTTCTGTTTGCAGGTCGATTTGAAGCCTCTGCGCGAGACGACCATAGCGGTGCCGCCGCAGCCGCCGAAGATCGCGGAAAAAAGGAAGGCCGAGGATGCGGACGCCAGTAAGGATTTGAAGAAGGTAAGTTGCGCGTTTCTCGCGCCGATTAATGCTAATTACCCTCCTCCGGGCGAGCGTGCTTTTTGTTTTGTTTTTTTTTTCTTTGTTTTTTGCACTCGCGATTGTCTGACTTTGTAATTGCGCGTAGTTTGCTGCTTCTTGAGGGATAATTTTTATTGAAAAAGTCCGGGAGGGATGGAGGATAATTGGGGATGGTAGCGGAGTTTTTTATCGGGCAGGAAGTTTTTAGGGCGGAGAAAATCGATGTAATGGGGTTGTAAATTTTAAGTATGCTCGGGGATTACTGGGGCATGAATTAAAAGCAATTTTCAGTTAAGTTTACTGCTGCTGTAGTTTTGCTAGTAACAAGAGTACGTTTTCAATTAAACGAGTTGATTCTAACGGCGATGAATCTTTCATGTAATAATACGGAAAAGTAAGTAAAGACTCTTTTTTTAATAGGCTCCGGGATTTAATGAAATTTTAATAATTACTATTACCCTGGTAGAATTTCCAGCATTGAAAATGGCCAGGAAAATAGTTAATAGATAAGTCCGTGGCTATTTAATAGG
>UCOM01002332.1:0-27414 GCA_900474385.1 Ormyrus pomaceus | reverse complement strand
GGACCAATCAAATCAGTCAACAGTAACCAATCAAAACAGTCTTATTGTGATGACAGATTTCATCCATCACTTTTTTAAGAGAGGATTAGTCGAATATTAAATAAAGAAAAGATCAGTTCGTAACTGTTTAATAGGACATTGGTCTGAAATTTAGCTGAAAATTTTTTATATTTTTTATAAATAAAGAGGTATTGCTTGATCGAGAAACGGTCCGAAATCTTTCCGTAGCTCCCACGAAGCAGCCCACCTACCGACTCCAAAATTTCCTCTAAAGTCCGTTACGGCAAAGCCCCGAAAAAGCCCTGTTGACTAACATCGGCAAAGCTCGCGCAAAATATTGACGTCCAAGCATAACCGAAGAGACAATAGAGCCTCCCAACACAAACGCAACCACTCGAAAATTCGCGCGCCAACCCCGCTGCCGCCGCCGCAGCAGCAGCAGCAGCAGCGGCGGCGGCTCGGCGCTCCGCAGAAGGGCGCAAAAAAATCGAGAAATGGAGTGTAACGAAAGAGCGCGCCGTCGAGTGCCGGTGCTCTGTGTGTGCCACTCGTTCCCACACGCAGACTCGGGGACCCAGGAACGGGGCGCGCGCACGGACACACGGAGAGAGACTCGCACCGCTGCGGCGGTGCAGAAAAGTCGATCGGGCGAGCATGTGGGCCAACAATGCCCACTTGTGCGCGACGCACTTCACTCCGCCGCGCGCGCGCGCTCGCCCATTATTTTCCGGCGCACACGAGGAAAGAGAGAGAGAGAGAGCTCGCAGACCGGCCGCTCGAGGGCCCTCGGCGCAAATTTCGTTCCGCCGAGCGAGATGCGAGAGCGCGGAGGTACCTGCACGGGAGTGGCGATGCGAGCTGCTTGAGATGCGGCGCTGATGATGATGCCGAGGAGGAGCGACGGCCCGAGCCTGATTCGCGAGCGCGCGCTTTTCGCGATATCGGGATAAAGATTTGCGGGGAATGGATACCGTTTACTGTGCGGGTGTGTGTGCCTTTGAGGACTATGAGGTGTAGGTGTTTTATCCAACTTCATATCTAAAATAGTAAGAATCTAGGATAAAGACTGATAAGTCTAGGGTCAAGACTTCTATAGACTATAGTGCCAGTCCTTTGAGCCAGACTTGAGGAAGACCTGAGCTAGATTTTTTTTACACGCGGTCGATATTGTGGCGTTAACAAAGTGCATATGAATTCGGAAATTAATTTAGATTACTTAAAAATAATAAGTATAAGAGTTTGCATGCACTTTGACAAAATAAAATTAATTTTCTACCATAATCTTCAATTTTTCAAAATACATATATAATTCATAATTTGAAAGTGAAGCATATTTAATTATCTATTAGAACAAGCATCATTCGAAAGGAAATTCTAAACTGCGGGCTATAAATTTATCTAGATTAAAAAAACGCGAAAAACGTTCCCCCGTCGAGCGACACATGACTCAGAGTCGAATCCACGTGCTCCGCCAGATTCGGCATTTCGTTTTCCGGTGTTTAAGTCGCGCAATTACACCGCGCGGCCTCTCTCTCTCTCTCTCTCTCTCTCTCTCTCTCCCCGCGCGACTGCGGAGCAGAAAAGCTGTTTGTTGGCCGGTCGCTCTTAGATCGAGTGGCTCCGATCAAACTGATACAAGGCCCTCGAAGACTCCGCTCTCGGCGGATTAGGTGCGGGCACTGGACTCGGCGCGGCTCACGTATACCCGCTCCCGGCCACGAAGGGTGAAACAATAAGCGACGAAACGACAATGAGGATTTAAGTGCTGACCTCAATGATATCAACTGCACGCCGGAATAGAATTCAATTGAATTGAAGGAACGGCCGGAGAGCAGCGCGACGGCAAGACTCGAGGGGGAGAGCCGATCTGTGTGTGTATGTGGCCGTGTAAGCATTAGGCCGAACTGACTGCTGCGACTGTCGGACTTCTGTCGCGGTTAAAATCTCGGGTAAACATGCACGCCGGGGCCTTGACGAGGTGCGGGGATTCGTGCCGCGAGGACGAGTGTTCGACGGGGTTGTGAGATGCGGAGGAGTGGACTCTGATTATATTGTTGATTAGGTGTCGTTGAGATTGTTCGATGTTATGTAAACACGAAGAAATGCACTTTGTTTGGTACAAAGAAAGTTTTGGAGGTGATTTACCTTACTTATATCTGCTTTATTTGAGAAATAATATTCACGAAGGAAAAAGGATTGATAAATGACAGTCAATGTGAATAAATAAACGATCACTACATTACTATACAGCGTATGCAAAAATTGAAAAATTTTGCAGTAAATTTTATGCGGAACGGTAGAAAAAGCGTTGACACATAATAGGAAACTATAAATTAAAAGGTTGAAGAATTCACAAAATGCGAATAATTTAATCCAAATAGAAAAATATCCTTTTTCTAAAAATTTTAATTAATGAAAATAGATTTATGAATTCAAACAGATATTATCATTAGCGTACGCATTGTAAAACAAGATTCTGAATTTATTATGGCAGTTTAATGCAGAGAACTCGTTCCCATTAATTATTCATGGGAACACATACTTGGATTTCTTCGGCAACAATAAAAAAAAGTGTCTGTATTAAATATGGATTTTCATTGCGCTCTGCATTAAAATGGCATCAATACGTAATTTTAGACCGTCAAACTTGATAATTGACGGATCCTGAAAACTCGGGATCATTTACAATTAGTGAACTTCATTTTTAATTGGGAATTAATGTTTAAACTCTTCCGCGTCGAATATTTCATGTCCGACGCGTTGAAATACATGCCGTAATTAATAATTCTGACGGTTCACCGCAGTCGAATGAAATATTCCAATTAGCAGCAATTATATTCCAGAAAAAATGAAGGCGAAGTGTCCTGCATCGATTAGCTAATGACGAAAACTTGTAATTAAATATAATCTACTTATAGTAACGGTATTACACCTCTGCAGAGAAGAAAAGAGAAAAAAAAACTGATGTATTGTCGTTGCCCAAATTAATTCTTTAGAAGAGCCTTCCAATTATATTCTCCTTTAAATTAACTATATTCTTCTGTTTCGAATCATAAAAATTTTACAAGATTCTATAACAATTAAAAGGTTTTACAGTGAGATATAAGATTTTATAACAATTAAAAGGCTTTAAAGTGTGGTTTTAAAGGAGTCTTCGCCCTGCTTTTCTCCACGAAACCAACGATTTTAATCACTTTTACGTTACGAAACCCTTTCCCAACCAGTCTCCGAATTCGAACCCAAATCCGCAGATTCTCCCCCCAGCCGCCCAAAACCACAGAAACCCAAGAAAAAAAGAAACGAAGCTCCCGCACCCTCCGCTCGGACGCGAGGATCTGAAATAATTCAGTATCCCTGCGCTCTCGGCGTATACAGCGATAATTGCATTCCACATAATTAATAAAGTCGTTGATACGCGTCGTGTAGCTACAAATGGGGCTAGCATGCGGTTAATTCACGGCGGCGCGATCGCCGGCTCGCGATTATACTTTCATTACATATCGTTACACGCGTCGCTATGCCGCTCCGCTGCCGCTACAACTCCGCTCGTCGCTTCATTGTCGTTCGCGCGGGGCTTTATGTTGTGCGACGCTCGCCGTTGCCGCCGCTGGCTCTTCTGCTATATCTCGCCTGGATTGGGCTCGAGATTGTTTGGGTTCGGATGACGAGGAAATGACATTTTATTGGGGATGAATGGATGATTTTCGAGTTTATTAGGGTTCGCATACGGAAAGATGATCAGAGAGAGTGTAAGAGAAGTTGAATTTCAAGATGGTTTCTTTTATTACTTAACAATGAGTAAATTTTAATTTTTTACGATTGAAAAAAAATGTACATTAAGTTGTTACAAGATGTATTCGAGCCTGCGCAATACATCAAACTTCCCGTGACGTAACAAAAAAATTTCCTCGGTTTCTCCAATTATTCTTATCCTCTACCGAGTATTTCTATTAAATAACGTTTACAATTTATCTTTCTATCGGTTCGAAAAAACGCAACATGCACTCGTACAAGCGACTACAGCTTGTCTTCGAGCGATCGCATAAGTCTTCCCATAGCGGACTGCCAGCGAAAGGCTCGTATTATTTTCGCCGATGCGCCGTGCAGGTGGCGCCATCTCTTTATCAAGCGGCTAAGCAGCGCCGCGCGATCCAGCGACTAACAGTACCGGGACGACCGAGAGGCTTTATTCTCCCATTTCGTATAGTAAATTATACATTTACGTGATTGTAGTCGAGATGCGTTAAGAATCTCGTGAATCTCGAGTGGAATAAGGAATTTCTGCGCAATTTTCTCACAAATTAACGATCTGAATTTCGCGTAAAAGAACACACTTCTTTCATTGAAAATTAATTCAATGCGCTTGTATGCTTGTTGCAGTTTCGCTTTAGGATTAATTGCCGCTAAAGAAGACATTGTAAATCTTTGCAATTTTTTTTAGCAATGCCCATTAAAAAATGTTTAAACATATATTCACAGCTTTTTCAACATAAGCATTATTGCGTAAGCATTGCATAAAGTGCAGTTAAGCAGCGAGTGTGCAATTGTTAACTTTTTTAACATTTCTCGAATTCCTACCTCCTTGTATAACAACCGATTGTTATTAACGCTCGGCCGCGATTCTCTTCCGCCTTCCCCCCCAAAAAAGGACGAAAATTCACGCCGCTAAACTTCTCCTCCAACCCATCAATCTCCCGAGAGCTCTTCCCGAAGAAACAACAAAAAAAAAAACACCAGCGGCATCAGCCGCCGAAGCTCACCGGGAGAGCCGCGCGCCGATAAATCAGCCGCAAATCGCATCGCGCGTCAAGCGCAGATTTTCGATCGGCGATGATCCATCTCGGCTGCCGCCGCTGCTGCCTGCGGGCTGCTGTGCGCCGTGCAACGCGGACCGACGGCGGATTAGCGTACTTGGCGCGGAAAGTGCGAAAATTGCAGAGCGCGGACGCGGCCGCAAGATTGCGGGACTCGGATATTTCGTCTTTCGGTGTGGGAATGAGCTCTCGTTGTTCGACGAGTCGATGATTGGCTGTTGGAGTACGGCTGTTTTGCGGAAACCTGCGGCACGGAGGTGAGAATTTTGGGTTGGAGTCGAGTTTGGAAACGGTTTGGAGTTTTGCTGGGGCTGTTTGGGAGTTTTGATTGTTTAGCTGCGAACTGCATTCTTATATTGACGCGAGTAACATTCGGCTTGGCTCTTATTCGTGAACGAATGAAACCTGATTTATATACCCTGCCAGAAATAATTCGAAATCAGCGAAGAAGCATTAAAAATTAATATCCGAGTTAACAGTTCGTTATACGCATCAGCCCAACTTTTCTGCAAGCGTGTAATTTAAGACACGTCCTGCCACGGTCAGCCCCGTAAAGCGGGGCAACTCCGCAGCCTCGCGCTCGAAGAGAATAAACTTTTATACCGGTCGAATCCTCCTCGTCCGGCAGTGACACTCCTCAAAAGCGCGTGCAACCTAAAAACACCTCTCTCGCATCTCTTCTCCCCGACGAAAAAATGCCGCAACCTCGTGTACACATCTCCTCTCATTACCTCTCTCTCTCTCTCTCTCTCTCCGTCGAAAGGAGGGCGCGCTCGGCAGTACCTCGAAATAAATAATACAAAAGGAAAAAGGCGCGCTGTAAAACTCGGAGAGCGAGAGGCAAGTGAGAGCGGCGGTCGATCTCGTCCTCGTAACGGGCAAGAATTTATGAGCACTCGAGGCGTGGTTGTGTGTGCCTTCGGAGAGAGAGAGAGAGAGAGAGAGAGAGGCCCGGGAATCCGCGTGACAGGGATGCTCTCCGAGAGCCAGGAATGCCGCGCCGAAGCAGCAATTGCACGTACACGGCCGGCTGCCGCGGGCTCCTGAAAAAGGAGAGCCCCGATAGAGATGAGAATGAAATGCGTGCGCCGAATGCGGGATCGCCGAGGTTTCGACGATTGTCGCGGCGACGAGAGAGGTTTGCCGGCTCGTCGGAAACGTGCACTTTTCGTGCGGCTGCGCGCATTTCAGAAAGATGATTGCGGATTAGTTTTGTTCTTACGATTGGAAGGCACTTTAATCTGCTTTGCTTTAAAATCTGACGGACATAGGAGAAGTCGTTAAGAAGTAGACCAAAATAAACACATTTGATTAGTTCGACAAAGGCAAGCGCTCTTCCGCGCAGATCCCCTTCGCATTAACGTCACTTTTCCACACTTTCCTCAAAAAAAAAAGCCGCGCGCGCATCACTGCACCCCGCGGGCGAAAAAAGTCGCGTCCGATCGTTCCCCGCCATCCATCACCATTATCAACACGGCGCGTTATTAAGCGTTCGGTTTTTCTCTCGTTCGCAGCTGAGGTAGTATATAGTAGCCTCTCTCGGCAGAAGGCAGAGAGAACAGAGAGAGAGAGAGAGAAGAAGCGGACGGGGCGAATGGGTCAGTCGCTCGTCGTCGCGGCGGAAAGAGCCAATCCTCGGGGCGCCTCGGCATGCGCAGCATCTCGAGCCGAGCAAAAAAAGGCCGATCAAACGACGCCGCCGCCAAAGGAGACACGCGTGTACGCGCGTGTATCAACGAGAGCGGCCGAGGAGCAGGCCGCGGGACAAAAAAGCCACCCGGGAATCCGGGGGAAAGCGGGTCGAGGGTGAAAATCGGCGACGCGCCGCGGAGTATGATTTATATATACGGAGCGGCGACGAGATATGATGTCGATGCGCGAATTATGCGCTCTCGTTGGAAGTGGTCGTGGCATCACAGGCTGGCAAACAGTTGCCCGTTATTAGTATTTTAAGAAATTCGAAGAAACGACATTTGCCTCTCTCGCCGAGGAATCGGAAGACGTTTTCGCGAAGAATCGAAAGAAGCGCGGTGGAGTAAAAAATTTCGATAGGAAATTTAATTCCGCGATGATTGAGTAAACTCGCGCCGGAGCTATCATTAGGATCAAAGTATAGACTGGGCGACTTATATAATTTAAACTCGATCCAACTCCGTTCTCTCTGAAAAGCAACGGGCAGCCAGCTGCTTCGTACGTCCGAATCGACTTCTGTCCTTCGCACCCAGCCGACCAGCCAAAGACAATCAATATATAAAAGCGCCCCCGGAATAATCGCCGATCGCGGCGGATAATTTTTCCTCTCGGCGCAATTTGCGAGATAACAGTAAACGCAACGATCCTTTTTGCATTAAACGCTCGCGGGTAATGGCAGTGTGCGTGTGTGTGTGTGCGCTCGCGGCGCGGTTTTCTTTTGTTCTCGCCGCAGCTCGTTTTTCCAGCTAATGCATTGCTAATAATAATAAGACGAGGAAGAAAAAAAAAGGAAAAGACGCTGATCGGAGCAAAACGGGGGAAAAACATCGGATTAACATAATCGCGAGAGAGAGAGAGAGAGAGAGATATCCCATTGTGGCGAGCAAAAGTTCCCAAAGGGGTTGCGCTGATTAGGATAAATCATACAAATGGGATCGTTAGCCGGTATTAAGTGCGCCGCCGAGGAGAGTTTTTGTTGCCGGAGTTTTACGCCGCGACGCTTATGAAAGAGTGATGAGGTGCGTACAGGGATTGATGCGATATCGCGACGGGGCTGTCATTGATCCGAGAAACGTGTAATTTGACGGCGGGCTTTTTAGGAAAGACGGAAAAGGCCGAGGTAGGTTATTGTAATTTATTCAAATCGGAGGAAAATCTATGTGATTTGCCCGGGATTTGCAATCGAAACTGCTGATTGAAATAAGATATTCAGGAGTTTGAAAAAAAATGTCGGCGCGCTCTGGAAAACGTACGGTGTGGAGTAAAAAATTTAGCCTGCTTTTTTGTCTTATCTCAATTGCATAAGAATATTTTTCTTGTTTTGAAATTTGCAAACAAAGATCGGCTGTTTCGTAATGTTGGAAATATGTAATTTTAATTGCAGCTTTTTTTAATTCTATAAAAAAATCTTGGGCCATTTGATGTCACGTTTGCGAATAGACATAACATCGTCTCTACCCTCACGTCTAACATTTCCACAATTAGATCAATGGTCCACGTTAAACGAAAACGGACTTGTCATCATCATAAGTTGGCATTAATATTTTTAGTCTTGAAAAAGGCAATGAGTCAAAGATTGCCGAAACGTTGACTTAATAAATACCAAGATTGGCTTGAACACCATTGACTTTTCATTCTCCAAATTCAATTCTCCAAGTTTCAAGCATTAAAAGAACACACCATACTAATTAAAAAATCGTAATAGAAACAAAATAGAATGTAGTAATTAAAAATAGATTTATACCTTCTTCGAATCAATCTTCCCAAGTTTCAGAGGCGACAAGTCAAAAAAAAAAAAAAAAAAAAAACCAACAACATCCTCAGAATCTCAGCTCGAAATGAAGCGTTCCACTCAGCCGTTCCTCCTGGAAACCCCATGAACTCGAAAAACAAACACCGCGCAAATCCGAAAAAAAGCGCTCTCGCTCTCCCAGCATCCCGCGGGTTAGTTAGCCGGGGTTATGTATCCCCGTAATTGCAGTTTATTGTCTCAATAAATATATACGACACGGGCAGAAGACGGCCGGAGGTGGAGGGGTGGCCTTCCCGGGATTCGAAATCAGGAGAGAGAGAAAAGGGGCTTTTATGGACACGCTTAATACGGTTTACGATTCGGCGCTCTCCCGGCCTTTGCGCGCCGGAGAGCGGAGAGGTTCTCTCTCTCTCTCTGCTATCGCGGAAACGGAAGACGCCTAATCATTAGCCGAGCCGCCGCGATGCCCTCCCCCCGTTGCATTATGTGTGGCTTCGGCTGGAAAACTCTCTGCTTTCGTTGCAAAGTCGCGAAGTTATGTTCTCTGCGCGGGGTTTTTAAAGCGCAGCTTCCTTTCGAGATTTCGTTTCTCAGAGTTGAAAGGAGTTTAGAATGGTGGGGTTTTTATTTTGATATTCAGACTATTTTAATCAATTTTCTGTCAATTTTAAAATACAGCCTCCAAATCAATAAAATATTTATATAAGAATCACTTTCGAAGCCACCTTACACCTAAGAATAAAAACTCCATCGAATTGAAGTGCAAAATCCTTACAATCAACAACGTGGCCCGCGATGTAAACTCCTCAAAAATTCCATAAAAGCAGCAAAGCACCTAAGACTCGGCCTATCCCGTCGCGTCCAGCGACCAAAGTGGGCGGCGGCGCAAAACGGCGCCGGGCAGCAGCGGCTTTCGTCGTCAATTTGTTTCATTATGCGAGCAATCACGAGAGCCGCGCGGGAATTATATCTCGCCGAGCGACGAATCCGATTATGTCGACGCGCAATCATAGTCCGGCAATTACAAGGCATCGATCGCTCGGAGAGCTCTGGCGGCTTGAGCAACTAACTCGCCCGCGTACGACCGAAGCCTCGGGAGAAGAATAAAGTTCCCGAGGAGTTCCGATGTGTATTACGGGATGATCGTGAGTATCGAGCGATCGCGGCGGGAGATATGAAGCGAGGAGGTATATAAAAAAAATTGGTTGATAGCCGCGGACGTTAATGCATGCAAATGTGACACTGATTCTGAGGCTTGTTCTTTTATGGAGGTTAATCATCACTTTTCAATCTCAGGACTGTTTTATTATTATGCCTCGCTTTAAAGGCTGTCGATGCGTGTATTTGTTACTGTATTTGTTATTAAACACGATTGACCTACACTTGAATTAAAATATCTATGCAAATCATTCGTGGAAGCGATGAATATTTAACACTTCCCATTGTGTTTTATGTGCTCAAGTTTTTCGCACAATATTTTTGTTCGAAAATCTACGTTCAAAGCGTAATTCAATGTAAGAAATAAGTAGATATTAGAAAATTCACGTCTTAATTAAATACCCCTCAAGTATTCAATTGCACATAAATCGTGCTCGCGGACTTAAAAAAAAATCTGGCACCGCCGCAATATAAATAGAATCTCGCTCTTATACAATGCATTTCCAGTCCCCCGGCAGAACGCAGCAGCACTCGATTCATACCCCGTAAACTGCCTCACTTTTCCAAAGCCCCCATCGAACAACAAACAAACGCTGCGGCGCAGGCCAGTACACGGCTTACGCAATAATTTCTATAAAGCCGGGAGAGCAAAAGGCATTCCTCGGCCGCGACTCAGCGGCGTCTCTCGGGGAAAAAAAAGGCAGCTCTCGGCGGCCCATAGGCCTCGCAATCAGCCTAAGCATATGCATTAGAAAATCACGCGGCTCACGTAGGCAACGTAATCGGCGAGCCTTTTCAATGTATCCATTACGCATTTATATGCCCCGGAGGTGAGTTCGGCCGTCCTCCGCGCGAGAGAGAGAGAGAGAGAGAGAGACTAACGATCGAACAACTCAATTACGTCGGCCGGTGAACGTCTACTAACGGAATTGCCCGTTGCTGCTTATCCGCCGGCTAAGCCTGTCCTCCGATTGGCCTTTTATAAGGAAGTCCTGCCTGGATATGTGTCAGCGCACGCCCATTGTTGCCGGGGTCTATATAAGAGTCGACGGGAATTTCGTCACCGTAAAAGCGAGCGCCTGATTTATGCTCATTTCGACGGGGTTTATATGCAAATCGGCATTTTACTCCGGGACGTGAGAGAATTTATTTTGGAAATGGCATGTTTAATTTCAATAATCGAGGTTTACCATTCCGGTATTCGGGGCGATTAAAAATTTCGAAATCGCGGGGCTAATATCACATTTATAATTCGGCGAGATTTACAAAGCGCAACTTTCATTATCGCGCGCTTAATCGGGGATTCAAGTTTATGCATGCAAAGTTCACCTGAATTATCGCGCGGCCGACGAGCGCGCTATATGACGTAATATCACCTTACGACGTATATACAACATAAGACAGGAGAGGCGTGCATTCTGCGCTTATAAGATCGCACACACGATGTAATTTGAAAACTTCCTTTAAAGCAGCCTGAACTCTTGCCTTTACTGTGTCAATAGCTGGGCTGTGTAATGGTATGACTGTGCTCGATTTAAGTATACTGCTATGGTCTCTGCGATCTGTTTTCCTTAGGCAGAAAAATCTCTTTTGCAAGGGGATAACTTTTCGAAATTGTCGTGTTCACGTGGAAAGAGAAGCGTTATCGTAACCAATCTGCATTAATTCTTCGATAGTAAAGTAGAGAAATTTTCCATTTTCTCATAAATTTCAAGAAAATTAAATGGATTCGCGGAAAATTCGCAAACGCAATTTAATCATCGTTCGCAGAAAGTTTTAAACCTGGAATAGTTCAGCCGCTTAACAGTACCGTACCACAACATCTCTGTAAACATTCATTAAATCCAGCCTTTAAAAAGTCCAGTTATCAGCTCAACACTCCTATTAAACAATAACCCTAATCTCCATAAAAGGCAGCAAAACCCTATACACATATATACCCGCCACAATAGACCGCGCGCGCGGCTCTCGCTCCAATTTTCCCCGACTCGGCGGCGGAGCTCTCTCGGACTCGTTATAATCCTTGGCTCCGGCAACCAGTTCTCTCTCTCTCTCTCTCTCTCCTTTTTTTCCTCCTTCCGCGGGGCTCTCGCGCGCGCGCATTATAATTTTAATGAGCGAACGCGCGTAATAATAAGATCAAACGTCGAATTACGGACGTGCTCCTGGAAAATACTGCCTCCGGGTGGTGGTGGGGGAGAGAGGCCTAATCACGAGCGCATTCGAGCGATTTCATAAAGGTGTTAAGGCCTTTCATTACATCCGACAGATAGGCCGGCGTTTGAGCGAGGTGTAGTCGGCGCTGTTCCGCGCGGCTGATAGCCATCTGTAGGGAAATCCGCGGCTACGGTTTTTCAAGGGGGGGAAGGGGGCGGCGTTGGTGGGAATCGAGGTGCTGATGTGTGATTGTTGCTTGGTTTAAATTGGATTTTGAAGGATCGAGCGAGTGCATTGCGATATTGGTGGTTTTGACGGAAATTTATAATACAAGTTAATGGAAAACTATGATTTATGCTCTAATTTTTAATTAATTATACGCAATTAATTCTTAATGGTTTTGAAAGTGATTTATCGCTTCAATTTTAAAGTACGATTGGCTAAACTACCGGTAATCAAATGAAATTCACATATTGTACACTAATTGAAATATAATGCATGTAATTTGGTAGTTAGAAAATGTGTATCTTTAATCGATTCTGTTCATAAAATTTAGATAAAAATTTTCAGCCTAAAATGCAATTTAAAATTTGACCAAGAACGAAATTCTCTCGCGACCATAAACAGAGTTTCTAAAGGAAGATAACTTATTTAAAAACACACACTACGCAGTCGTTTTTTCTTCCTCGCGTCTAAACCCCAGTGGAAACCCGCACGAACCGAAAGTTTTTCCTCTCCCCGATACAAGCCCCAAGACGCCGCGGGCAATTTATTTATAACACACACCCAACATCGAACTCTGGTCATTCGCGCAGAACGGCGCGGCGGCAATGGTCGCGCGATTAATTGGCTGCGGCTCCGACTTCTCCTTCTGGGAAAATCGCGCGGCGCTCGCCGCGAGAGAGAGAGAGAGAGAGAGAGAGACCGCTTTCTCCCCTTTCCTTCGAGGATTGGTTCAAGGTTCTCCTTTTTCCGCGAGCGCGCGCGGCGAGTATGAGCGCGGCGCGGTAAAAAGCGAAACACGGAAACGTGACTGCGCGCGCGAGGTGTGCGTGTATATTGCGGTTTGCACACCTAAGTGCAGCGCGCGGGATGTATATGCCGCTTTCCGCGAACCAGCCGCCGAGGAGCGGACGGTGATTAGGGAGAGGAGATTTTTATTGGGGGTGGTAAGAGGTGGTTGGAGGTGTGGCGGTGAGGAACGGTTTTATTTTGGGTCCCGAGAGAAATAAAGATGTAAATTTTACTATTCTCATTGTAGTTTAAATATGTTCGTGTGTAATTATTCTTTGTACAAAAAAGTTACGGATTTCCATCAACCTTATATAAATTTTCACTAAATTACAAGGCAATTTCCCCTATTTGCATTAAAAACGTGTATATTCAACCGTTCGCAAAAAGAAGCCTGAAAAGAGCAGTTCAAAAAAGCAAGCGATGCATTTTGCATTAACCATCAGCCTTTAAAAACTGCAAAACCTCCTCGCTTCCCCGGAACTAACCGTATACATACCGTCCCGTGCATTTATATACATCTTATACATACATTTAATATAGTTGTAAAAGCCCGCGCGCAACCTTAGCCATATATACTCCTCGAGCGCAGCGAAGCGCGCACCAGCCTCTCCACGGGCGCACTGCACCTGCGCCTGCAATGACAATCGCCGCTCGTTTTTCGCCTCCGTCAAAAGAGGTATACGGAGTACGGACGGGCTCTCGGTCGGTGTGCCGGCTGTGTACTCCTCGAAATTCGAGAAAAAATTCGTCGCGTTATGATACGAAGAGCGCACGGATTATGGGGTCGTCTCCTCCTTCCTCGGGGTGCAGCTCGGCGTTCCAGGAAAAAGCGCGGACGAGCGCAAAAAGCGATTATTTAGCCGGTAATTAGGAGGCGCTCTCGGCATTCCGCGACTGTTAACGAGGCACGAGGCACGCTTTTGACGGCGGTGGATGGCGGCGATCACTCCGATAGAGAGATTACTGTAATAAAAATAATTTATTAATTTGTAGGATCTCTCTCTCTCTCTCTCTCTCACTGCGGACGGATAGAGACATATTACGCGCGAGATATTCGAATGGTTCAATTAGCAAAAAATTCTAGGGTTTATTGCCGGCCGCTTAAGGTGTTTTGCCTTGCAGGGTAAAAACAGCTGTTTTTCGCGCGTTCAAGATATTGATACATATATCTTTGAAGGTTTGGTCTGGTACATTTTTTTTTACTGTCAAAAAAATAATTTCTGAAGAATGTTTAATTATACTTTATTTCTTCGTAAGTCTGTAATATTAGTGGTTTAATTTTCGCCAACGATCCTTACGGCTTTTTTGAGAAAACTTTACAAAGAAACTTCCAAATACGAAGCTTTAATTTATTTCTCCGAAGTCTTAAAATTAAGAGAAAAACTTTAATAATAAAAAGGTGCAGTTGGAAGGCGCGCGCGTAAGTCCGCATATGTAATCTCGTACGTGTAAAAAGGCGCGGGCATAAAACCCTTAGCAAAATGACAAAAGTTTAGTGCCCGCCGGCGCAAAGCTTCGAGTCGAAAGAAGCGGCAGAGCGGCAGCGGGTTTCCTTCAATTTCAGCCTTCTTACCGCGGCGCTCTCTGTCAATAAAACCTTTTCCACGAAAACTGATTTAACGCAGAGGGAGAGAGAGAGAGAGAGAGAGGGAGAGACGGGAGCCGTTAAAAAAAGGAGCGCTTCAAATATAATTAAAACGCCATTAAAAAATCGTTGCAGCCGCTCAGCGTTGCGCTCGGCGCTTTAGGCCGCGGCGGCGGCAGCCTTCGTCTCGCCTTCTTACTCCGCTGGAATCCGCTGAATTTACATGCTTGTAAAGTCCATCTCTTAGCCGCGTCCGATTCCGAGAAATGCATTAGCGCATGTAATACCCGCCGCGCGCGGAAGGGAGAGAGAGAGAGAGAGAGCGTGCGCGCGCACAGCCTCTCTCTCTCTCTCTCTCGGCATATACACCGCTGTCATTATACTCCGAGAGTGGCTGCACGCCGAGAGAGTAGTAAGTACCGCGAGCCAATACGCGCATTTTATTTCGATAAGAAAAGCCAATTTACGAGCGGCCGTTAAGCCGAGCCGGGGGAAAAAAAATTCTTCGCTATACACTCTCGCCGGGGTAATTTAATCAAGGCAGTTATCCGGGCGAATCAATCGCCCGATTGTAATAAAGTCGCTCTACTTTTTAGGGGGGGCGAGCCGCTGGGCCATTTTTTCCGGATGTTTGGATTGGCGAGAAGATTGCCCGTTTCCTCGAGAGAGAGAGAGAGAGAGAGAGAGAGAGAGAGAGAGAGAGAGAGAGAGAGAGAGATCCATCTCCCGCGGGAAAGGCTGGCCTGTAATTATTATATCGCTGCCTATATCGAACGGCAGGAGCGAAGGATATTCAAGGTGCGCGCGAGGCATACTACTACTGGGGGTGACGTAAGAATTTTGGCGGCCGAAAATTATGACAATGAGGAACTGGATTTTTTGCCCCGGCTTCAACGGCCGTTTCCTCGACTTTCTCCCGCGGGAGGGTAAACGTAAGAATGACAATTTATTTTTAAGCCTCTCTCTTTCAGCGCGTATTTTTATACTCCAGATGATGGTATACGCGGAAAAATGTTACGTAAAATTTACATAAATCTATGCAAAAGACACATAAAAAGTCACGTAAAACTGGCGATTGCGTAATAGAATTCCGCTGGAATTCGCGGCGATTTTTGCACAGTGACCTGAGTCACTTTGCCTTTAATTTGAGCATTTGGAATTATTCCGTGGCAAAACAAGAAGGCTTTTACTCAGGTACCATTTGAAATTTAAAATGACCGCCTGTATTATTATTTTACTTTCGAAATTAAGTGCATTGTTTTATATGGTATTGGAGATTCTGAGCTAGAATAATTCCGATTCTTTTATACGTATACGTGTCTTATTAAAAGTTGTCGAAATATTTCGTTTGTTAAAAACTTCTGTACCATAAAAATAATATTTGAAAGTCTTATCTTTTTCTCTGCAAAGTAAAGAAACTTTTTAGTTTACTTTCAAAAGAATTACTTCGTTGTATAAAAATGTAATTGCACATAATTAGTTCCAAGAAAGTGCAAGTACTTTCTATTATCCATAGATTATTGAAAGGGAAGTTATTTTTTAAAGAGACCCCATTACAAAACTTACCATTACATATCAATCTCTCAAAATATCCATAAAATCAAATATCCCGAAGTAACCTTTACAAAAAGCCCACGCGAAACTTGCAAAAGTAAAAAAAAAAAAAAAAACGCAGAAAGACAAAAGGCCCGACCTCATCCGCGGCGTCGCAAAAAAATTCCATTTTCGAAGGCCGACGGAAAGCGAAGATTAAAACAGCGCTCGCGGGTCAGTTCTAAAAAAGAAAAAAAAATAAGAGGAAAAAGAAAAAGGACGGAGGAGCGTACAGCCATTTGTGCATTAGAAGAAGGAGGAGGTCGGCGGCGCTGCTCCGGGCACAATGACAGGAACTTCAATTACGAGAGAATCGAGCCTTACGAAATATGTCACGATGAAAGCGTGAGAGAGAGCGACGAGACCTTTCACGACCTCGAGGAAGATGTCTATCAAAATCGTCGAGCGTGACTTTGACATTTCGCCTTCGGAGGAGGACGCGCGCGCGCGCGACTCCTTTCTTTTCTGCCCCCCTCCCCCTCCGTCATTGTGTCCGAGGCTCTATTAAGGCGCTGCCCGGCTGCATTCCTTTTTTAGGCTTCTTCGGCGAGGAGTTTGTGGGTCGGGTCAGCGGCACAATGAGCGTTTTGATGTCACATGACGATAAATAAGTGCGGATGGGAGCTGAGTCAGGTGTCTAAGGCTCGCGACGAGGTATCGGCGCGGCGTCGAGCGAAGGCTGGGAATTATTGTCTAGTTTTCATTCGGGTTCAGTGTCGCTTTGCTCGTGTGAGAATTTTTTTTATTATTCTCTTGAACTTTTCAGAAATTTTGGAAGATAATGCAAAATGAAGTATCTTGCTGTAAGATAACAAAAATTTTAGATTTTAACAGTCTTAAAATATCCTAAAAATCAGAAATTATTATTTTTATTGTACGTTCATTGGTCGCAAAATAAATTACGCGAGGGTCTACACTTTATAAATCTTACACGAGGGCATTTAAGCTGCAGTAATAAAAGAAACATGTAATTTCAATAAAAACAAAAGTTGTACTCCTGAAAACTCCAGCAACTTCCTCCCCAAAAAAGCGCGAGCCCTCGAAAAAGAAAAAAAAAAAAAACTGCTCAGCCGCGCCGGGCAGTACATCGTAATCACTTATTAATAAAATCGCAATTCACATCGCATCTCTCCCGTCTCCCTCCCCCCGTCCTCCAGAAAAAGACGGCCCAGAGCAAACAGCAAAACAACGCCGAAAAACAAAGCTCATCGTGTAAAACATGATTGCCCCGAGGAGGGAGGAGGGGAGGGGGGAGGGGGGCAAAAAAAGCCCGTCGATATCCACACACTGCAAAAAGGAGGCAGAAAAATGGAAGCGGATCGAACGCGAGGAAAAGATGAAGAGGGAATCGACCCACCTCTGCAGCTCTCGCGGGAAGAGAGAGAGAGAGAGAGAGAGAGAGCGAGAGAGAAAGAGAGAGAGAGAGAGAGAGGCGGCTCGGGACAGGCCCGTCGAATGTTAACGAGCCTTGCGCGCCCCCTACCGCCGCGCCGATCTCGCGTATGATTTCCAGCCGGGCTCCCATTGGCCGAGCCCGAGACCGCCTTCCCGGCGCAGGGTGTGTGTATGCATGAGCGGATCCCAAGGAGGAGGGAGCCGCGGGGAATTAATAAGGATCGAGCCGGGGCAGAGAGAGAGAGAGAGAGTGAGAGAGTGCTTCTTCCGTCCGATTTTTGGTAATCGATCGGAGCCGCGCGGAGGCCCTCGGCCCGAGAAAGAGAGAGAGAGAAAGAGAGAGGTGTGGCACACCTGAGAAATTGCCTTTTCGAACCAGTTGATAAGGATGGGAGAGTCCGAGGAATCTAATTGAGAGGAGAATCTTTCCGAGTATTGGAGGCCGATGTTTAGGTGGTCTTTTCGTTTAAAAGTGAATTTTGCAAGCTTCAGAGAAATTTGATTTTTATTTTTGTTTGGATTTAACTTTGGGATTTTTAGTTGGAATTATAAAATTACTTCTATATTTTAAACATAAAACAACTCATGAGAAAAGATGTTCGATTTGATCGTATTTAAAGTGCACTAATGTATATTTAGCAAATCATTTATTCGCGGCTGAAAAGCTCTTTAAACCTATCAAAACCGATCTCTCGAGTATTTATATTAGAAACGTACAAATCGAAAACACTCCTCAAAGGACGCACATAATCATACCTCTTTCCGCAACTTTAAACGCAAAGTAAAGGGTAAACAACAATCCGTCGCTGATCCCAGTGATTTTAAAATCAAAGTAAATACATTAAGAGCCTCTTTAAAGCCATACAACCATAACGCTTTACAATACCATTTACCACTCCTTAAAAGGCCCGCATTACCCCCGAAAATTCCAGCAATCGCGATTTCAATATCCACGCGCGTCCTCCCTCCTCCGACTCTCGTTTCTCAAATTCGCCCTCGGACCGCATCCAATAATCCGCGAAATCACAGTAATCTCCCGCCGGTACAATATGCGTCGCTCCGTCTCTCCCCGCCGAAAGCGGCGGCGGCGGCGGCGGCGGCGCATTTAATCCGACGCTCATCGTCCCCCCATAAATTGAGCCGCGCGCGCGCGAAAGAGTGGAAAATTCGATTTCGCCGGCGATCGCTAACGGGCGGACGAGGGTAATGAGCTCCGGGGTAATAATATCAATTACGCGAAGGACGACGAACAGCTGGTCGAGCCGTGGAATCTAGGAGATTGCGCGCGCCGCGCGCCGACGACCAGCTGACTTGTCCTCTGCATGGCGAGAGCTGCAGAGATTGGCGGGACTTAATTTTCGAGGCTGCAGCGCCGGATTTTTCGGCGACGGCAGTTTTTGTCGGGATGGAGGAGGAGGGTGGCGTGTGAATTTTAGCTCGGACACGGTATAGTGTCGAAGGGTGACGATGGGATTAAAGCTGATGTAACTTCGTCGACGAGTTTCTGTAGTGGGTATTGATGAGAGACTTTAAGAATATAATGTAAATGAAAGGTTTTTTTTTAAATTCAGCTGTACGGAAAATATTTTTGTTCGTTAAATTTTCGAGTCTTAGGTTTTATCTTCGAGTATTTATTTTCGCAAAGATACAACGCAAGTTTATTATCTGCTTTGGTGAAAATCGTGTTTAGTAAGCGGATAACATGACATTAGCGAGGGCAATTTGCATGCAAATATTGTATAAACACGAACATAAAATTACAATATCTCCTCTTTCAATACGACATTAAAGCAGTCTGTATATATAATGCATCTTCTTACAAGATTCAATGAGATTTTAATTTATGTATAACCTTTAACACTCTCACAAAACACTCTTCCACCTCGCATCTCTTCGCCGCGATGAAAACTACGCCGAGACTAACGTATATCCACTCCACAAATTATTGCTCCTAAGAATATCCAATTAGAGCACTTCTAGTTTTTCCCCAACCCTTTCCCCAGTTTTCCTCGCCCGTCCGCCTCGAAATCCAGCGAAAAGCTCGTCTCCTCATCCGCCGACATATCGCAAATCCTCCCGGCGGAGAGCTCCTTCGTCATCGAGGAGAGCGCCTCGGCCATTTTGCTGGAGCGCTCGTCGACTCCTCGGGACACCGATCCGATCGTTTGCGCGTAGGAGCTCGTCGTCGTCGTCGTCCCTCTTTATCAGGCCTCGGCCGGGGCGAAATCGTCGCCCTAATCATTGTTATTACCGACGCGTCGCCGTGCCCGGTTCCCTCGCCTGCTCTCGATATACGGACCGGGCTCCAATTATGGCGGGATGTATCGAGGCTCTCTCTCCTCGTCCTTTTGCCGCGACGAGCGAAACAATATATTGTGTATGCGACGACGACGCGCTGCTCTCTCTCTCGATAAATTTCAAACTCGGCTCGCAGGGAGTTTTGGATGATTATTGGGGCTGTTTTATTCTTGATCAGTTTCCTTGTAGTTTTGAGGCCTAGCCGAGTTTTTTTTTCATTAAATTGATTTTGATAAATTTACAGAATTTTCGTTAAACTATCAACGGTATTAAGAAAAGTATGAAAATTCTGCCTTAAACGCAAAACCTAATTGTCAAAAAACACAAGCGCTTTTACATAAAATTTCAATCAACAAATTTCTCGTTTAAAATCAAAATTGAACGCGCACATGTCGCAACATAATCATTCGCACGCAGCTCGCGCACTCTCCGCACCGACCAAATTCATTTTCTCTAAAAGCCCTCGCCGAAAGAGCGTCGGCGCATTTCATTCCGCATTTTCCACGTCCCTTGCGCAACTCCAGAGAGAGAGAGAGAGAGAGAAAACGCGCCGAAAATCGCCGAGAGACGTACAACAGACGAGCTGCGCGCGCAAATCGCGCGTTTTAATTCCAGCGACGGCTCGATCGGCCCGCTCACGTCCGGGCGTTTTACGGCCGCCGCCGCCGTCGCTCCACGCACTTTCACTTGACACTCGCGGCTCACCTTCGCGCAATCGGCATCACGCGTGATGCGCCTTCGAGACCGCAAAATTGTCCCGAGAGAGAGAGAGAGAGAGACGCGGAAACCGAGGGAAACGAAAGCGAGGAGGAATCCGACTGGAATTTCGTGGGGATTCGTTTTGCCGAGCCGCGGAAAGCGGCGCCTGGGAGGGAAGAGACGATGGATCGCGAGGTGCTTCGTGCGAGCGATTGTTCGCGCCTGTTATATTCTCGAGAATTTGCGGTCTAAAGTTTCATTGACAGAGGGTATATATTGTGGTGCGAGTTTTTTTTTTAACTTTTTCTTTGCTTCGTATTTCTGTGCCACTTTTTTGTAATGAAATTCGACAATAATTTACCCAATGTAACGCGAATCTTTTGCAACAAAAATCAAAACGCTGATAGTTCACAGCAGCAATTCCAAGTTTCATTACACGTTGTTCGTTGATAAGAATGGTATATACGAAAACCCGGCCGAATAAAACTAATTTCAACTTCCCCGGTGAACCCCGCCAGCTCCTCCCTGGCCAAATAACGACTTGTCAAAAAGCGGCGCAAACTCCCATCGCGAGGAGAGAGAGAGAGAGAGCCTCGCGCGCATTATTACCGCTCAAGCCTGCGCGTAATCCTCCGGCGGCGAAATAACGCAAAAACATGCGATCGGGCAATTGCCAAATTTTCTCGTAATTTTTCAATCTCCCCGAGCTCGCACGAAGGCCCGCCGGCTGCAGCTGCAAGCTCCTCCGGCTTCCAGGAAACGTATGCGGGGAGCGCGATCGACTCGCCCGCCGCGCCGCGCCGCTATACTTATGTCACTTATTAAAAACGCATTTATTCCAGAATCCGGCGGCGCGGCCGATTTCGCAGGTATGCCGAGCGAGCTTCTAAGGCGAGGCAGAGCTCCTCTGGCTCTCGAGTCCGAGGCTTTTTTCGGGGAGAACATCGAGTTTCAATAGTCACGCGAGTGAGCAGGAATATATACGTTCCTGCTGCATTCCGAGGCTTTGCTTGGGGTTCTTCCTTTTTTTGGAGCGGCGAAGTGACAAGGATTTTTAAATTCTTACCGGGAAGGAGTAGTGCTCTTTGGGTTTGAGCGCGTTTTAAAATTTTTTCAGAAACTGCCTGAATTTGTTTCGAAAAATTCACCAGTTTCTTTTTATAATTTTAGGACAAATTTTGTATTTTCAACTCGATTTAAATTGTTGCTTATTAATAGTCCTATCAATAAGAATACATTTTCTCGACAGCGTAAGGATGAGAAAATTTATTTACTTACATTACATTATTTATCAATTATTTCACTCTCCATAAATCAGCAACTAATTCAGTCACCTAAAAATCCAATTAATCGCCATTAAATAACAAACTGATTAATCAGACATAAAACATTTCCTCCCCGCGATGAGCCTCTCCACTCCCCCTGAAAAGTGCATCAACACTCGCAGCAGAACAACTCGTCTCTCTCATCCGGGGGAGAAAATTAACCAAAAAGCGGGTGCGCGGCAGCGGGGGGGTCGGGATAACAATGTGCGAGCGGCGTAATTCAAATTCCATCCTCGGCGAGAGAGAGAGAGAGAGAGAGGCATGTCGTCGCGCTCCACTCGAAACTGCAGAAAGTGCTCTGCAGCGTCGCGCTAATGGCACTCGCGCGACGTCGTCGTCGCGGGGGAGAGGGAGCCGAAGAAGACGCGCGCATTCAAAGCTCGTTCCACAGCAAAAACTGTTGATTCTTACTTAGGAGTAGGAGGCTTTGGGCTTTTGTCCGCCTGAAAGCTTCGAACTTTGTTCCAAGCTGCGTAGAGCGGCTTTGTTTTGCGACGCAAAAATTAGATGGGAGAGTAATTAGTTTTGTTCTTGCCGCTGGCTATTTTCCGCATTACGTTGATATTGTATGGTGAACTAATTTTTAGTACGATTTTCATTTATTTTATAAGAAGGTAAAAAATTGCGGGTTCCTATACTTGTCGAATGATAAAGCAAATTTTACGAAGTAATCTTTATAATTTAATAATTACTGTAATCCTTCAAAAACGAGAAAATTACTTAATTGAATTAATATCGGTAATTTATCGAGCAGGCGGAAATCCATATTTCCGATAGGAATTATCGAATCATTCCTAATTTCTTAATTCGATAACGAAGCCCAGCCTCCGCCGCGGAACCGTAATTGAAAGCTCCGAAAATGTCAAGCTAGACCTTTCTATCCGTTATTCCTCGTCTAATTAGCCGCAGACACACAAAAAAAGAACAGCTAAGAGAGAGGCAGATAAAGCGGCTTTGTCGGACGACTAACGAAGCGTCAAAACCGCTTTAATCTGCAAGACGGTCAAGTCCGCGGATAAATATTCATGAGCTCCCTCGGCTCCTCGTTTCACGGGTTAGAAGCTCGGCTGCTGTCTTCGTTTTCTCCTTAAGGCGACTTTGCGGGGAGTAAACGCGCGACGCCGCCGCCGTCGGTTTCCCTATTAATGAGCTGCGACTGATTATGCCGGTCAGCCTCGGGCTCGTATTGCGAACGGGAGTCGAGTGATCGAGATTGGGGCATTGGGAGAGGGTTAATTCGGGAGGGTAGAATTTAGTTTTGGATTAATTTGCGTTATGGGAGATGTATTGATGATTGGATGGAAGAGACCCTCAAAAGAATTCGATATTTTTTTGTTAGCTGTTCTGCGCAACAAAGCGTAAAAGCGGTGTGTGATTTATGAAAAATTAATGAGAAACGAAACAAGACGTTTGTTGCTTAGTGAGAGAGTCAACTTTTTGATCTGAACGCAGTAGCTTTATTAAGAGTTTGAAAAATCATGAATTATATTTTGTACAAATTAAATGTTCAATATAGTTTTTATTCAGTATTATTAACTGCTTATTACAAATGACGATAGCAATGCCATTTCCAAAAAGGAAAATTTAATATTTCCTGAATATTCTAAATTAAATTACGAGGTGATTCTTGAAACAAATTGACAATCTCAGGAGAATGTTGAATCTTGCAAAAATTTTGAACTTGAGACTATTGCGATAGTGGTTTAATGATTTAATGGTTCGTAAATTACAATGTGAGATTATATGTATAGGGGTGCAATCATGTCAGAATATAATTGTTGGTCTAAGTAATTTATGCGCAATGTATCTTAAAAACTTGTGGTGAACAGATTTAAGATTATTTTATTAGTAAAAAGTCTCAAAATTAGTGAATAATTAAGTAAATTAGGTAATAACTACTAATTCGTATAAATTCTATATCTTTGTATAAACTATTATTTTTATAAATAAATTATGTTTTAATCAATAAGAAAATGTTATTTATTATTTAAAAAAAAAACGTGCTTACAATATGTACAGAATATTAAAAATCGATTTGTGTACCGCATTTATGATTGTAAAAAGAAACACTGCTAATTACCTCTAATTATAATAATTAATTAAATTAGAAAATTACTGACATGCACTGAAAATTTATTACTGAAAATTTTTTAACACTAAACGAACTAGGAAAACAAAGTTCTGTAGCAGTAAAATCATATTATATGCAATTCTAAATGGCTAGATAACAATAAAGCCATAATTTTTGTTCTTAAAAAGTATCTTAACGATTTACCATAACTAAAAACCGAAAACCTTGAGAATAATTTTGCTTACTTTGTTTCTAATTTTTTTTTAGTGAACTGTTTTAAACGCAAAATTTCAAAATATTATTTCAAGACAACAAACGCCCCAGCTAGGAAGTTTCATTATTTTTTAATAGTATTTATTTTTTATTAGATTGGAAATCAACGTAAATGTAATCTTATTCAAGTATTATGAACTGCTTTTAGCGAATTAACAATTTCAAAATTTCATCGATCAGTTTAACAAAGACAAATAAATATCTTGTTCATGTCTCTGGTTTGTGTCCTGAAAGACTATTACTTTAGGAGCTGTTAGTAGATTAATTTATGGTTAGATGATCACAAAAATTTAGATTTTAATCAGACAGTAATAAATTCTAATAAACGAACTATGAATAAAATTAACTCTTTCAAACAATTATAGCAACCGCATGCCACCAATGAGCAAAGACCAGCAGATAAACAGGCTTCAATACCAAGCCAAAACCCGCTAAGTAATAGCAGCCATCTGCAAAAAAAAAAAAAAAAAAAAAATCCAGCCAAAGACAAAAGCGGCGTTACTCTCAAATCGTCGTTCGAGTGACCTCGATTCTCGATTCCCGTCTCCTTCCGAGAACGCAATTATACTATACGCACGACTCGACCGCTCGACTCGTCGCTGCAATCAAATTACGCCGCTTTTCGGGAAGCGAGACACGATCGGCCCTGTCCCCGCTGAATTTTTGCATTCCCCCGCGCGCCGCGTATACACACAATATAATTTCGGGCGCGCGTCTAATTCGATCGGGGCCTCATTATGAGCTTAGAGAGCCGAGCCCTAAACCTGGCATTAGTTGTAAACACCGAGTGGCGTTACGGAGACGCTGGACGACGCGCTTTGAATGCGAAAGCGGCCCGGGAGTATTTATGCTAATGCGGCGCGGCTGATATTTAGATGCAGCTTCTTTTGCTTTTTACTTTCGGGACTCGCTGCTGCTTCTTGGAGTTTCCGATCGACGGAGGGGGGAAAGAGGCTGTTTGGCTGGAATCGCGAATTCGGCTGGATCGTTCTCGAGTTCGCCGGAATTATGATAATCTCGAGTGGGGGATTAGGGTGAGTTAGATGCGAAGCGGTTGATTTAATTTAGCAAAGCGCGCTTTTTGAGATTTTATTCAAAATTAAAGAAGCCTGTTAACGCGCTGCGTTATTTTGTCGTAAACCACACTTTTTCAGATCTTTATTACCCTTTAACGCTCGTTTATTTATATGAGTGATTTATATTTAAGATGTCGATCTCATTTTTATGATTTATTATGCATGAAATATCTTGCTTCATTATGTAAACTGTAAGCAATTTTATCGAACACCACCATCTTCTCTTTAGGCATACATGCATTTAAACCATTTGAAATATGAAGCTCGTCATTTTCCGTACAACCCGTCAAAATACAGCTTCCCTCTCGACTCTTCCCAGTCAACTAAAAAGCTCCATTAATTGAAAAATAAAAGCCCCAAGCGCAGCCAGCGCAATTCCATCGGTCGATATATATATCTACTAAAAAGCTAAACAAAATATCGAGACGTCGAAAAGAGGCATATCGGCAGCGGCGGCGGCTGTGTCTTGGAGTCGGTCGAGCGCGGGGGGGGGGGGAGGGGGGCGGCGGGAAAGTTGAATGAAGGGTGTGTAGGAGGGTTCGGCGGCAGCAGCTACTGAGGGATCGTTGTTGCCATGGCGACGCGCGCGACTCTCGTCCTCCGCGCCGCTCTCTCTCTCTCGTCTCCGCCGCCCCGAGCCGAGCGACCCCGCCGCGGAGCGATCCATATTTGCTAACGCGAAGTCACGTTTCAATAGCCATTTTATGCGCGCTCGCCGCGTCTGTGCGAAAGGCAAATGAAAATGCCCGCCGACGGCTCTTTAAACTCGCCCGAGTGTGGAGGGGAATGCGTTTTTGCTATATCTCGCGGAGAAAATTTTGTGTCGACAAAAAAAAAATTTTCAGTTGTGAATTAGTGAGCAATTGTTTAGGCTCAGAAAGAGGAGTATTTTTTTTTTAAATGTCTGTATAATGTATGTTATTCCCCCGTAACTACTTTGAAACATCACGGATACGTTCCAAATTTTGCACATTGAATCATTTATAGCCCATTTGAACATTTCAAGGGTTTTTAAGGATTGGTTTGGATTTTAGGGCTATTTTAGTGATATTTGAAAAAACTTTTCTTTCGCTTTTCTTGTCTTAATTTTTTTACCTTTTACAGTAATCTCTATGAGAAAGCATAGTGCCAAAGCAATTGGTAGTATTTTAAATGAAATATTATTGCTTATTTCTAATATTTTGATTTAGTATACCCTTTTTTTTATAAATATCTATTAATTTTGAAAGCTCTATGTAATTTATGTACAATATATTGGTTAAAGCTAAAACTTGATTTATTTCTAGTTTTATTTCAAATTTAATTTCGGAGACATTTTAAATTGCAAACAGCTACGAATCACACCATAATAGCTTCATTTCATTAAAATTTAAATCAATTTAACCCTTTATCTATTTTATAATACAACATCTATCTTGATTTACGAAACATTGCAATTTATTTTCGACTACACCACAGCTAGAAAAGGCTGCAAGCAATACAAGGAAGCCCGAATCCACTCGCAAAGTCCACATACTGTACCCGTATATCTCTCCGCGCCGCAGCTCCGCGACACACAGACGGGGTGGTAGTGGAGGACGCTCGAGGTATAATTAAAGGTACTTTAAGCGGAGCGCAGGACGTCGCGCGCCAATTGTCTGGCGAACAATCCCTCCGTCTCGTAGTATGGGCCCACTCGATCGAGATCCTTTTTTTTCTCTCTCTCTCTCTCTCTCGACCCGCGAGAGCCTTCCGTGAAAACGAGTTACTTTACCGGACGATTGGACACGGCGGCGCCGATGATTGCGCCGATCGGCTTGCCTGATGAAGTGCGGCGGCTGGAGTTTCCTGTGCGTGGAAAGCGGCTAATATCGAGATAAGTAAGAGAAACGGAGGCGATCGCTATAACGCGCCGCTGATTTTTTTTATCCGGCCGAGTGAAGGGAAGTTGTGCAGCTCGTTTGCGAGTAATAGTGCGGTGAAGTTTCTTTAATTTAGCGATGCGAGCGAAATTGAAGGCGCAAGTAGCTTCGAAGAATTATTTATGGCTATTGATTCTTAGATTTTTTATATTTCGACAAAATGAATCACTTATTTGGCTGCAGTTAAAAGCCTTGATATGTACATTTTTAAAACAAAACGGGTTATGACAGACTTTATCAAAGACTTGATTTTAAAGTCATAACTTCTATGTTAAATCATGACAAAATTACCGTTAAACCATCGAGGATATTTTCAATTTCTACATTATTAATTGAAATTTCTATCGCAATTATATTCCAAAATATGAAACAATTAATTAAATAGTGTAGTGTTATACTTTCAATATAGTTTAGTTTAGTTTCCTTTCGCGAGCTCTTTAGCTTAAGCATATTTACTTTTGCTTCCTCCTAGAGGAAGCATTGTGATAGTAATTTTTGGAGTTGTTCGAAAAAATGGTTATAACTGTATTTTAAGTTGTCAGGAACAAGAATAAATGATTTTTGAAAAATGTCTGTATGGATGTATGTGTGTGTGTGTGTGTGTGTGTGT